>JAZHYW010012066.1:0-125669 GCA_037355805.1 Ixodes ricinus
GATAAAATAGACTGTGAAGATACGCTAGGCAGTCACGAATCACACACACTTGTGCTAAAGCAGAAACCTAAAACAGATGGCTCTATGGACAAGAACTCATCAACATTTTATTTTGATTATTTACTACCTGGAACCTGGGAAGTATTCACTGGCGACTACAGTGCTAGCGACCATAGCTGTGCGCGCGACTGCTGAGCGCGTGCTGACTGAGAGCTTCCACGGTTCTTTTGCAACGTGAAATTTCGCACCATCAAGATTACCGGTCTTAGGCTCTTAGCAGCCTAGTAATGTGAGCTCGTTCTGAACTTGCGCTCTAAACATCGCCCTCAAATATGGCGCGAGTGCGTTCGCGTGTACCATATACATTCCCATATGCTACTTGGTACTAGAGTGATTTGGCACATACTTCATCATGCAAGAATTAATTCGTACATTACAGTGTTGTAGTAGAATACGTATCGTACATAGGTACATGGCGGCGGCGGTCAGATGTGTTTACAAACTACACAGCATATGTACTCAATCTCAAAAGATCTATGACACGTGCTTTGCAGTTTCCAACGCGGCGAACATGCACGTGTTGAGGTTGTGTAAACAATAAAATGCTGCGGTGCCATTCTCAGTGTTCGTGTCCATGCTTACCAAGGCAACAAACACGCATGTGCTGGGTTATATAAATAACATCTCCAGCGCTGACAAATCAGCACGGGTGCGAGCGCACGTGGTTTCGGAAAGTGTATTTTGTGCGGAATTTCTCGTGTAAACAAAATAATTCGGCTGAGCTGAAGTCACTGGTCAGGCTGAACTAGCCTCATGCACTTGTGACATACACTTGTTCCACGTTATCCGTTCTTGTGGTACATTATTGTCAAAGCTAGCGTAGCTTCCACTGTGCAGCAGTCCCGCACTGCTGCGAGAGCACGTGGCTTTGTCTATTGCGCAACTATCTGTGATGGAGTTCTGTGGAAGCTAAGCTAGCTTTGACAACGTAGCACAAAATATAGTTTCCAGTGCTGCAGTCCCGCACTGCTGCAAGAAGAGGCCACGTGGCTTCGTCTTGCGTCTTATTTGCACGCGCTCTTGTGCAAAGGAGACGCCGTAGCAACACACAGTCACACGCTCGCGCAAGTAGCTTTGATAGCTATGTTTGAAGGTTTGTGTTCGTCCGCGTCCTCTTCTTTTCCCTTGCCCCTGGGCGCAGTCAAGGGAACGGTTAGGGCACGTGTGCTGCTGGGGAGGGAGGGGGGGATCGGTGGCCGAGTGGGCTAGCGCACACCAGCTCGGAGCACGTGGAGCGAAAGCTCGCGCTGCAGAACCCAGGGATCCCTGGGTTCAATCCCCACCCCTGCCCGTTTCGATCTGAATGAGCATCGTACCGACATGCGGTCGTGTATTACTGCGTGGTGCACGTTAACGACCCCAACCTAGCAGTCGTACTGCACTGGCTAAATTGCTTATCTACAGCAGGTAACAATGTCGCCATGTTCTTGCAGACTAACCTCCTGCAGTATAAACAACCAACGACTGATTTGTTTTGTTTTGTGCCCCTGGGGAAGCTACCCCACTACGTTTGCTTTGATAGCGTGACACGCTGGCGCTTCCAGCGCTCACTTGAGCTCTAGCGGTAGTCTGAAGCAACTATGCGTTGCTTGAAGCGATCTCAAGATGGCCGAAACTGGGTCACAAACGTTACTAAAACCCGCAGTTGGGAAACTCACTCCTGAAACGTGGGCCGGTGGCGTGCACCGAGACCGAGCTAAATACGATAACAGCGCCACCCTTTAGTGACGAGTTTAAACATGAAAGTTGCTTTACATAGCTACTGCGAGATGGCCCTGCGAGATGGCGCCACTGGCCCTGGCCCGACTTGACGTGCAGCCGTGCAGTTCCCAGAGTGGACGCTGCGGGAGAAATGGCGGTGTTGCAATCGCCATTAGCTCGGTTCTCGAGTACGGATCGCAGCCACTTTTTTAAAGCAGGCTCTATGGTAGTTTCCAAACGTTAATCAGAAATGACAGCAGGGGCACCGGATGCAACGTCTCAAAGTGGTACCGTGTTACTGGTTTTTCAAAGTCACTCTAGCACAGACTCGGTGGGATCAGCGAGAGCGGGACATTGCGGTACATTGCGGGACAGGCAGGTCGGTGTCACCACCGCTATCATTATTTGAAAATGCTGCCGGCATGCAGCAACCAACTCGTTCGAAGACTTCGTCGTGAAGTGCGAGTACTTGTGAAGTTAGCACCGAATAGCGCACCGTAATTCATAGCTTCAACACGGCAAACAGAACTGGGGCGCTATGTTGCACGGTTTGGACTCCCAGGAGACTAGGGAGAAGAAAGTGACGTCAACAACGCTCTTTGGATGTTGATAGGTGGAGTCGCTGATGACGGTATCTGCAGAAGCAGAAGATACGTTCATTCACACCTACGTCACTTCCTTCTCCCTAGTCTCCTGGGAGTCCAAAACATGCAACATAGCCCCCCTGGTATCTCGTGTGCTTCCTTCGCACTGTGAAGGTTAGAAATTAAGCAGCACTGTGAGCTTTGAACCACTATTCGCACACCCTATTTCTCGTGCTTTTGCCCACAGATCTTTGCTGCACCCCACTCTCCCCTCGCCGAACGTGGTTTCTGCAAATGTCGGTATACCAGCAAGTGTACGAAATCAGCACCACGTTTGCAACGTCGACAGAAGGGCAGAGACTGTGTGTATAGGTGCGTGTCCTTTTTACGCACCGCCTTCCTCCTTGTGTCTCTCAGGTTTGACTATGTTAACAAGTGCGAGTTTGAGCACCGTAGCAAGAGAAAAAGATCATTAAAATACTGAGTAGCAGTCAGACCGTTGGAATATGGTCTTGGGGTATACAGCATAAACCCTGATGCTTCCAACCCATTTTAGACTGTCCGAAAAAATCAGTTTCCCAACGTTGTATGTTGTGATTTGCTACAGGGGGCGGCTAGGTGGTGTAAGTATGGAGTGAAAATATCAAAGAAAAACTTACCACATTCAAAAAAAGAAAAACCTGCTTCGGGCAATCCACAACGTTTGATCTGAAGAGGCAGCTGCAACTTGGTCAAAGAGCTTCCTAAATCAAGGAGGTAGTATAGCAATTTTGGATGGCCGAGCACATACGTCTTGACTGAGGCTAAGACGGCTCAACGCCTAAGAAAGTGGGAACAGCACCCATGGCTAACAGCCCAGGGGCGAGGCGTGTCGAAGCACAGTAGACTAGGGCTCGCCCAGCCATGGGGTTGGCCCAGGCAAGAAGCGGCGGGGGCCGCAAAAGGCCCAGCCGGGACTAAGTAATGAGACAACTGATCGGGACAAAATCCAAGGCTGCAACAACTCGCACGGAGCACACGACCAGCTTTTTATTTAGAAATACAACGCCATACGCACAAACCACTCACTGCACGACCGTACAGTGACGCCATATCAGAACACAAAATACCGGATTACTACAGGTAGGTTTGGGAAAAAAGACCAGATTTATATTTTTTTATTTTATTTGAGAAAGGGTATTTCTTGTACTTCCACTTCAGAAGAGAGCCTGGGACTTGGAAGGCCCCACTATGGGGCCTTCCAATCCCTTGGGGACAGGGGGATTTCGAGATTTGGAAATGCAAAACAGTGCCAATAACGTGTTCTTGTTGTGTCAAGTCTACATTTTAATTGCAAAACTCTCATTTTTGTTCTTAATATTGTCGCTTTCGTGCAACGCTACTATTGTTGTTCATTCTCATCAATTACAGAGCTTTGACATAACAAGGTCTTTGGTTGTGTGTGATCTTGGAATGTTGGTTAATTCTTGCCCATTTTTCACTGCTCGCATTGAAAAAATCTTCAATGATTCCCTACTTCTGTTGGGCGTAATCTCATATCACACGAGAATTCAAGTTATTCTTCTATTCAGCTTTTTAGCTTAATAGTTTTGCCAAGGATGGAATTTGCATAAATTGTTTGGAATTCAATAACTGTAAGTCAAACGCTTAAGTTGGAATATGTCCAGTGACAATTTGTCAGGCTCGTGTATGATCGCCATATTGAATGACAATTTTATTATGGTTATTCAATCTTTTGGTAACTTTCGCCTTTTTCCATAAGGTGATTAGTTTGTGACATGGTGTTTCTTTACAAATTGATTAATGCTGCAATTGTCTCTTATTTCTACTTAGTAAGATTTTCAGGGTGTCTAGCAAATTAACATTTTGAAATTCCCCGACTTTTTCAGGTTTCCCCTGACGATTTCAGGTGAAATTCCCTGACCACTGTAGAGTATTACAACACAATGCATTGAGCATTGAGCATTGTGAGGATCATTTTGCATGGGCTTAATCCAACTTGTATATTCCGAAATATTCGGGTTCGCCCAGTCCGGATTAAACGAGCACTTTGTTGCCGCCGACATCGTCAGTGAAGAGGCCACTTCCAGAAATATGCTGAAAACATGACGCTCAACCACACACGTATATAACCAAATGGCAGCGTGGCCGCCAGGTACACACTTTCGGATACTTTCGGCTTAAGGCTTGCAGTAACGTGGAAAGTTGAGCTAGCTGGTACTTTGAAAGCATACCTCAAACAGCGCACATGGACAGGAGGAGGAAAATAGAAGACAGGAAAGAGCACTGTTTTAGGTATGTCTTAAAGCTTGGATTGGGGTCTGCGGCCTTTCCCATTTGTTACTAAATCTAGTAGCTCACTCTGGATCTAGTCTAGTGTCGCGCCCTCAATCCAATCCAAGGCTTGGACTGGATTTGTCGGCTGTTCCCTTTGCACCAGGTAGCACACTCTACATCAGGTGAGCAGGGCCCACGCTCCGCTCTAAGCAGAATTTATTGCCTATTTTTCTGCCCCCAAGTCTTTAAGTCTTTGCTCAGGGCACTCGATGGCATTTCCGGCTCATTTTCTCTGACTAGGCTCGCTTTTTGACAATATCCCTGATTTTTCCCAGTAATTACAATTTCCCTGATAATTCCCGGTTTTCCTGGTCGCTAGACACCCTGATTTTATTAAATGTCCCTCAATGTCAAACCAGGCTTAGGGCACCTTTTCATTCTTGTAATTTGCATTGTGACACTCCCTTTTCTAGGATTCAGCAGGCATATAATAAATGTGATAATACATACCTTGACTTCTCTGCTCCTTTTTCAATGTTAAAAAATAAAAAAAAGTCTAATGTAGGCTAATTAGGATGTGACAATGTTGGTTTTCTTTTTATTGGACGGAATGAGTGTACCCCTATTTAGGCCTAAGAGTTGTCTGGGAACACGCAATAAAACCATGATTGATTAAGTGACAACATGAATACAATTTATGTCGGTAGACTGCAGCATTTTAAGCTGTAGTGTACCGAGAACATGTGCAAATGCAGGAAGACCTCAGCTGTCGAGACCCTTTGGTGAAAAGAAATGGCTGTGAACGTAGAAGACAGGATAAACGAATCCCAGACAAAAGCTCATCGGACAAAAGCTCACCCATTTTTTCACATACCCGGACAAAAGCTCACCAGAAAAAAAAAAGCATGTTGGTCTTAACACGAGTGCGGACAACTTAGGTGCATGCGTGCGCCACTAAACGCTACGATGCATTAAATCTGATAGGCGCATGGTCTGTTGATTAGAGTGGAAACAAGTTTATTTATCGATTGGTAAAAAGCGAATGCAGTTCCCTACTTCCTCCAGCTGCCTTGGTAGATATGGGTGTTTCTGGAACCCCTCGCAAATATTTTTCAAACAATTCTGCAGGCGCAAAGTGTTTTTTTTCACCCGCTTCAATGGGGGTTCACCTTCCAGGCTTGTGTCAACGCCGTGGCAACGAGCGCCTGATCTAGCTGTAGGCATTCAATCAGCCTCCAGACGCTTGGATGGGCGTGGCCGACGAGCTTCTGGAACCCGGTGTTCCATTCTTTGAAGGTGTTGTTCGTCCTGTCCTTATCCTGAAGAGTGGCGCCGTACATATTCCACCGTTCTGGGGGAAGCTCTGGTCATCGTCGGCGCACAGTCAGGCAAAGGGAAGAATTCGCTCTGGGTGCCGCCGCAGAAGGAGCAGAAGGAGCACAGAAGGGGCCGTTGACATACGTGCAATCAAGTAGTAGAGCAGGTCGCCTACGCCACCAGTAGACTTTTCCCTGATGTAGGTTAGTCCTTCGAACACAAGCTGCGGTGGAAGGAACGCCAGCCTATCCAAAATCCCGCACAGCTTCCTAAAGTGGTCATCTGCCTTGTACTTGTCCAAAAAACCCAACACCCGTTCCTTCAAAATATTTTTAAAAATTCGCAACTCAATGATTTGTTAAATACAGTTTTGCTTCCGTTTCCCTTTCACATCACCCTGAGATAATCCTTGATTTCAAATACATTTACGATGCACAATGAAGGAAACAATATAATTTTCTTAGCCTTTCACTTGAAACATTAACCTGAACTCCCAAAAAACCCATGTCTTAGTAATGAAGAGACATTCTGCCTAAACTTTATATGCGCGTTTAGCGCGACATATGCTCAATGAAAAAACGAGGTCACCGAAGGGTGACTTCACTTTTTCGGTCACTCTTCAGGTTAAAAACTTCGATTCACAAAGTTTCTTGGCCGTGGCACAAGGGTGCTCTGGCTTACCTTGCGTAAAGCCAGCTTGATCTCATCAGCTTTAATCAATTTCGGTAACCTAATTTTTTTTTCCCAAATCATTTCTTCTTTACCTGTTATGGCTTATCTCTCGGCACGTTTGCATGGGGTGGGGTACCAATACTCCTAAAATGGTGCAATGTCATCGCGTCCGCATTTTATCCCAGCCCGTGTTTCGCCCTGGTAGCCAAAAAAAAAAGTTAGGTGAGCTTTTGTCTGGGTTTGTGAAAAAACGGGTGAGCTTTTGTCCGGTGAGCTATTGTCCGGTGAGCTTTTGTCCGGTTACCGGATAAACAGTCACTTTGGGTTTGGCTGTGGATGTAGAAGGCAGGTTAAACAGTCACTTTGGCTTTGCACAATTGTCACGATATTGTGGTGCAATATTTTTATTTCCATTGGAAAGATTAATACATGTTTTGCTTCATTGTAAAATCAGTGTACTGACTACTCTTTTTGTATATCTGAGTCTGTCTTCAGTTCCTGTTTACTTACTGCCCTGGTGACATTGAGATAGCGTGCCGGCCTACGATGAAACCTGCTCAGGTGGCTTCAGTGTACAGAGTTGCAGCCCAACTGCCAATTATTGTCAGATTTCCCTTCTTTCGAGAGGAAGTCAGTTAGATAGTTACATGGGGATAAACCAAAACTCTGCTGAGAAGGAAATGTTGGGAAATGGAGCCTTGCATGGGCACATGTCTCAATCAGAAGAGGCACTGTCCCCAGTGACATACCTTCACACTCTTTTCCCTTATCTTTGTATGTTTGTAACCTGGACATTTCTAATCTCTGCAATAAATCAAATCAGTTCGAAAACTGTCCCTCTCCTTAAAAAAAAAAAACAAGATTGATTAGATAATCTTTAATGTACAGAATTTTAAGGAATTAAGATACATTTAGTGACAGGATGGTATGAATGATGGCATGACTTGCCCCTATTCTATATAATAAAATAACTTCAGTGACATGCATGGTAATATCTGAGTGCTTGTTTGTAGCTATGAAACATTATTACTAGGAATGGCTATGAAAAGTTAGCATGATTCATATGCAAACTTGTTTCTAGTTTACATCTCAAAGGGGCAATGCAACAATTTTTGTTCTTTTAGTAAAGACCGCTTCAAATTATTTAATGTTCATAACCTATATAAAACACACACTATTTTTTTCTAGGGCTGGGCCATTGGTCGATTAACCTACCAATTAATGCTTTAATCACGATTCCTTTTTTTCAACCGGTTAATTGGTAAAATTTTGACAGACCAAAAGTAAAAATTGAATGCTTTCACCATGCAGACATGGACGAGTACACCTATATGAAGGGCATATTTTGGGTGATACTTTAACCTAAATTGTAAGGGTGAGACTTGTAAGTCCAGACAACTGCAGAAGGTTACACATGTCCCGGCCACTTCAATGCCATGCGAGTGTCCGTTTAGAGCAGAGCTGGGTTCCAGGGTACAACACAGATGGAAACATTGCCAATGCTTACATAAGTGCACCTTCAAAGCCAGCATCATCAGATAGGGAACTAAAGAGGCAAAATGTGCAGCTTAGTCTATCAGTAGCTGTACTTGCTGTGTAATAGAGGACTTTCAGGCACGTGAAAAGAAAATCGAAGTGAAGTGGTTCAAACTAATCCTTAGTTCTTCCCGAGGCATCCATCACATGTACAGTTGCTTCGGAAAATCAATGCCAAGATTTTTACACTTACACATTCTCCCTTTAAAAAACAACACACACACACACAAAAAAAAAGAGGACAAGAGGAACACAGAAGTAGCTTACAACGCGGGCTTACTCTTATTAACGTGTAGCATGTAGTACATATATATTTCTGAAATGAGGAGGCAGGGGAATGTCCCCCTGCGTCTTCTTCCCAGAAACTGCTGGGATACTCGTGTAACAACTGAGCTTCGGTAAAGCGGTCTGTTCTTCCCGAGATCGTACCACTGGTACGTTTAGGCAAGACATCGTTAACGTCGTGAGGTAGCAATGACAACGGAGGGAGAGGCCAAAGCAACGAAAAGCTATACACTCCGAGGTGGCCTGCTATGCAAGCGCTCTCGTACAGTGTAAACGCTGCTCAAGACAATATTCTCGTATTTGTGTTTCTATGCTCGCTCGCATGCATGGGGGACACACTGCTTTCGGCGCGAGGCCGGCAAGGATTCCACCTTCAGTGATTTTCTGGCATCGCGTGAGCGTCCAGCGTGATCCTGCATGCTTCTGGCTCAGCGGTTTTCGGCGTGCGGGGAGAACGCGCTGGGGTCCGTGCTGCTCTGGTTAGCAGCGATAGTTTGGATCGCGAAGGTTATGAGGGCTTGGCTATATTATCAAGATGCATATATGGGCTTCCTGATACACTAATTTGTAAAGAACTACATGAAATTCTCTAAATAACCGAATAGTCCCGTCAGCTGACTTACCATAGTGCCGCCATTTGTAAACATGTGTGCGTACTCTTGAACCCATAGAGTTATTACAATAAACGCTAGAGGCTCAGCTGGCGCTAGTGTCTACGGGACTTCCGGTTGCAAATTGAAGCAGACAGCATGCAGTCTACATTTCCAGCCTCCCTGTGTATTCCTATGGGAAAACGCGCGTGAATTTTGTCTCTTCGCCGGAAAATAACACGAATAACTTTTGTCATATCGGTTGTAACGGATAGTATGTACCTTTATTGGTATTGTGAAAGTGTAATTGCTTTAGTTACAGCATTTTTCTTTACCACTGAGCGATGTTAAACTTCGCTCTATTTCAGGCCCAAACCCCTGTTTCAAGGAAGGTATGTGAAAACGAGCGACGGTTCTAAGCAAACTAACGATCGAAAGGAATGTAGTGTGTGTTCAGGTTCGCTAGCATTTCGGTGGTGCTTATATATTGCTAATATGCCCGTCCTGTCATTGGATGAAAATGACTCCGTCGTGCGCATCTTTACGATCGGTTAAAGAAACATTCGAACGCAAAAAATAAAGCACGTGAGCTACGAAAGGTATGTCTTTTTATTATTTCCCATGTCGGGCAGTTTTTATCGGGCACCTGCTCTCTGGCTCCCCTTATTTGCAAAGATTTGGAGCGTGCGGGTGATGATTTGAACCATTTGAACCCAGAACAAGCATCTTCACAGTACTTATTTATTGCAAATCTGACTATATTACGTGACTTTCAATTTATTTTGATCGTCTGCAAGCACAAGGAGTTACTTATCCAGTGTTACTGCGTAGTTCTTGCCGTCTCTCTCGGTTTTCTACATGTCCTTCGTTCGTTTGGCACGTATATCCCCCATGTTGGAAAGCGTCGACGCCGTGTTCGCGCTAACAGTGTCCGACAGTGCACAAAAATACACGTACGAAGCCGTTTTAGCACCGTTTTTAATGCGATGAATTTGAAAGAAAAACGCCGTAACTGACCATTTATTTCATCTGCGTGACTGAGAAATGTTCCAATGTGCCTAGTACGTACAAGTTATTCGTGATATTTGCTCTTATAATCGAGCGCAGAGAGAAAATGCACTCGCTTTTTCCCATAGGAATACATTACCGGAAGTCAAATTTAGACTGCTTGCTGTCTGCTTCAAAATGCAACAGCACACTAGCGCCAGCTGAGCCTCTAGCGTTTATTGTAATAACTCCATGCTTGAACCGGAGCGCAATGAGGGCTGCATCTTTTGGCCCATGTTATGGATCGCATGGGTTTGCCTTACTATTCTAATAAATAATAATTAAAACAAATTTCAAACAAGTGCAAGTATATAACACAAACGACCCATTTGTATTTTAAATTAATCTAAAGCCGGATATGACATCAGAGTAACAATATTATTTTGTTGAACAACTAATGGGTTTTTAATGATTTAATTATATATTGACATTAAAATAGTTTATTAACAATATAGTACTTAAAAGCTTTGCAACCCATGCGTTGTAAAAAACCGGATATGACGTTTTGGGTCGACGCAACGTTTAGCGTTGCGTCGACCGAGTCGACCCAACGCCGGCCTAATATCCGAAGTATAACCAACAAAAGATAAACTTGAAAATAATACAACGAAATAAATATGCGTCGGTACTGGAGAAGGGACGTAAAAAAACTGGCATAGAAAGAAAAACAACTTCATAGATAATAAAACTTTCAGCCTTTCCACTCTGGTGAAGAAGGAAGAGTAGCGGAGTTGTAGCTTCTGTTCTCGGCGGTGGCTTTCCAGGCAAGCGATGTTCCCTTTTACAGCGGAGCTGTTAAAGGGCCCTGCAATCATAATTAAGCGTCTACCTTTTTTGCTGTTTCCACGTCTCTTGGGGTTCGGGCAAGCCAGCGGGCACGGAGAGAGTAACTAAATATCAGTGCGTCATATTTTAACCGGACGACGCGGAAACCTCCTCCACCGACGAGGGCGACCCACGGTACCGAAAGCGCGCGTAATGTGACGTCTTAGGTCCTGGGCTTACTACTGGTCAGAACCGCTAAAAGCTTCTTTTTAGTCGAAATACAAAATATAAGTGGCGCGAACCGTTTCAATTATTTATAAAAGTAGTTTTTGTTCAGTATTTGAGATCAGAAAAGAAACAAATGCAGTTGATAAAGTACAGAAACAAGAAATGATCCGTCGACATACCCGCCACCAATCGGTGGAAAAGGCGGCGCCTACTAGAAAGGAGTAGTGGGATCAGGCGCCGACACGGAAAGGTCCCGGATGTACGCGGCGGCGCTGCGGCCGTAGGGACCGAAGGACCCGGCCGGCTCTGAGCGTTCCCAAGGCCTTCGGTGAGCAGCTTTGTCTTGCGGTTTGGCCGTTTCGCGGTACGGCAGCGCGAAGTGGTTCCCATTCTGAACTGATCTTTACCCCGTGTTTGCTGTCGTTTGTGGCCAATGAAGTGTCATTCCGAATTTGTGTTTAATCGCGCAGCAAATGCAATGAGATCCGCTCTAGCTGCCCGCTATGCCACCGCTTTGCTACATACAGCCTATCCAGAACACGCTTTAGTGGCGCCCTCTCGCGCCGTCGACACGGAGTACGGCAGCCGTGAGCGCTCGCTCAGCTCACCACCCCTCGTCTAGTTCACGGCCACTCGAGCAACCAAGGACGTCATGAAGGAGGTTATTTTTTGCTTGTTTTTGTAATTTTTATTTGTTTATAACTTCTAAAATAAATCGAAATTCGAGAAAAGAAAAGTGTCACTAAGTTACTACGTTCATTGCGCTCAAGTTTGGTGCAAATTAAAAATTAGTAAAAAAGCCATTGCAGGGCCCCTTTAAGGGCTAGCTAGCTGTTCCCCAGGATCGTGTCCGTGTATGTCGACACAAACCTACCTGGACAGCTACCGCCATCTATAAGCGATGGCGGCAAGCACACAACCAGTTTGGTTTCCGCCGTCGCTCGTAGATGGCGGCAACCTTTCCAGCTATAATAGAAGAATGGATAGTTGGGCGCGTTGGTGGGAATTCATCGTAAGAACAGCGCGAAAAACAAACGACGACGAAGAAGAAGCACACAGTGTATTGAGTACAGCTCCGATGGTCTTATTCCTTCTTCACGAGAATGGAAAGGCTGAAAGTTTTTTTTTTTTCGCAAGGGAATCTGAAGTGCTCAACGCAGTGGAACTTTAGGCGATAGCAGCTTTGCGGCAGCTGCGGAACCATTTACGCTGTTGCGCACATCGCCGCTCGTTCCGCTCTTCCTCCTGATGATGATGATGATGATGATGATGGTGGTTTGTGGCTCTTCCCTTTTGAATCGGGCGGTCCCGTAGAGTTTGGGACCTAGCCAGTGGGGATTCGGTTACCCCCGTTGGTGAACTAGCATCCACCAGTTCTCTAGCCTTCGCTTCGTGGTTTCCGCCAGCTCACGCCACCCTCCGAATTGGTTATAGGTGAAGCGTTGGCGCTGTTGTTGCTGTCAGTCCCACCCGCAGAGTCTGCCACCGAGCTGAAGCAGACCCAAAGCCGAGTGCCTCTGCCAGTGCGAGCTCCTGGGTTGCCTGTCCACAATCCACTGATTGAACTGGCATGAAGACTGGTGCACGACAGCACAAGGTGTTCAATTGTCTCATCCGCCAGACCACACACACGGCATGCTGCAGATTCCACCGTCTGGTCGAAGCGACGGCGATACACCTGCGTTCGCAGCCCTCCTACGCGCGACTCAAAGAGGAGCCGGCTGCCAAGGCTGTTGTCGTATAGTCTAGTCTCTGCCGATATTTCGTGCTTATACCGATGGTACATTTATAGCGTCGACTTGGACTTTGCCGTTTCTGCCCACCGGGCTGCCTCCTCCTCTCTCACCCTGTTTCGTATCTGCAGTTTCCACTTCCTATCTGATGTGATAGTTACAGGGGTTGAAAAGAAGCCGTATTTCTTCTCTAACTGATACAGCCGCTCCTGTACCCGGCTAATTGAAGGACTGCCGACTTTTTGGTGTCGAGACCAAAAGCCCAACGTAGCCCCCTCCGTGGCACATATACATATTAGACGCTGCAGATCCTCCACCATCTCCGCCGTCAATACAATACCGTCCGCATAGGTGAGGCCCGGCAGCATCCACTTCACCTCAGCGCCTCCTTCCGTGTACGTGTCAGTGAAAAACCCACCTCCGACTGGATCGGGCGTCCCTCCAACTCCAACACATACAGAATATAAAGAAGCGGGGAGAGTGGGCATCCCTGTCGGGGACCCCTCGTCACTGTGACTTGCTCCGAGTCGACCCCCTTCAGTTGCGTCATTATTGTATTGCGTGAGTATAGGCGCATATGTACAGCTAGCCACAGAAGAGGAAGGTGAAGCTCCTCCAAACGTCACACTAGTTGCGCTTGCGGCACGCTGTCATATGCTTTTGCCACATCTAGAAAACAGCACAGCAGTCTTCCCCGTTTTCGGGAATCTCAATACACTCCTCCGAAGAAAGGTTGGCGCTATCTATGAGCGACGACGGCAACCAGTTGTCTGGTTGCCGCCGTCACTCATATATGGCGATAGCTCTCCAGAGTTCAGTGTCATCATTTCTTTGTTGGTGGACACGATCCTGGTGAGCCTAGCCCTGTACAGCTCCACTGTAAAATTCCCAACCTCGGCTTAACTCAAGCTCAATTTTTGTTTTCTTTCAATATTTTGGCAATGTTTACGCCATTGTTTTCTGCTCACATCGCAGACGGCGTCGTTGAGGCAGGCTCCAAAGAGGCCAGTCTTTCAGCCCTCAGCTCAAGCAGCGAAACAACAAACAACGTGACTATTTTTGCTCTGCTTATGGGCGCGTGCATGTCTGTGTGTACGGGCATGTTAACGAGCGCTAAGCCGCTTGTGCGAGCGCTGAGGCTTTCAGACAGCTTCCGTCGGCGCCGGAAAGTCTTGAATGCGCCTTTACCGGCTCGCTGGCGGTGCGGACACGCAGCGCCATGGGGTGGCAGTCGTTGAAGCTGATGCGCAGCGGCCAATGAGAGCCTCGTTCCTTGAAACTATGACGCGCGCCAGCCAATGGGATTGAAGCCGAAATTTATCAGCTTCACTCAGGGGCGGATCCAGAACTCCGTTTTGGGGGGGCGGAACATTTGTGAGGATACTATTCTCCCATTCTTTCATGTGCACCCCCCCGGTGCACCATGTAAAATTGCCCTCCGAGAAGGGGGAGGGGGAGGTCGACTTCGTTTGGGGGGGGGGCGGCTGCCCCGTCGCCCCCTTGGATTCGCCACTGGCTTCACTCCACTCCTTTGGGATCGGGGGAACTAAGTGCCGTTTGACTAGGCTTTTCGCGTGGCTTCAAAGTTGGGAGATACCAGATCGCGGCTTCACTTGGAGAAAGGAGTTTAGGTGCTGTTTGGCGCGGCTTCAAAGCTAATGACGTCGGCTCGCTCCATGTGACAGTTAATGCTTTCGCATTAAACAAACTTGCCCATCGACTCGCGTTTTCTCGCTGAGAATTTATTGCAATGTTTTCCGCAGATCAATTCAGACTCTTGGCCTTGTTGCAAAAACTTACGCTTTGTACCGGGACTGGACGAGTCCTTGAGGGAGCTTCACATCAATTTGAACGTTTTCAACTAGGCCTATTTTCTGAAAGAGCACAATAAACTGAGCCTGGAGCAGCAAATAAATTTCTCCCGAAAACTTTTAAATAATTTTTAATCACAGACCAAAACCAAAACACTTGCAACTTTACTTGTTGGCTGTCTTGTTGTGGTGTCAGATGTACAAACATCAGCACATGGGCAGCTTCAGGCTACGTGTTCTCAAATTTACTCCATTTTTCTCCAGAGTAAGGGTTATGTACCTTGGCATTCTAAGGTTTTCCAATCTGTGTTGTCGCACGACATGACCCGCCGGAGTAACTAGGATCCATTTGGGTAATATTTGGAACACAGCCTCAGTGATTGGACCTTTTGTAGCAGCTTTTGTAGCAGGCAAAATATTGGTTTGGAGCAGCCAGTAACGCTTTTGGAGCAGATGCAAAAATCTGGTAACATGAAAATGTGATTGCACTCAGTGCTTAAAGTCTCGCTTGAGTTGAGGGGGGTCCTTACAAGAAAAAAGGGGGGGGGGGTTCTGACGAGATGTGCTAGATGCACATAAAATAAGCCCCACTGCTGACTCTGCCCATGCTCTACCCGCAACCCTCAAATTGCTAATCCCCAAATGTCACATCCCTGAAAACAAGCTATTTTATTGCAAGATATGATTGTGATTTCACTAATACTGGGGCTGTGGAGGAGGGTCTCAGACCATCCGTTAAAATAAGGGGGAGGGGGGTCTAAGACGCCCAGACTTTAAGCCCTGGTTGCATTGCTAAATGAGTCAATATCTAAAATGATTGACTGTTCCTCTTTGATACCTCCTTCCCCTCACTTTGTTAACCGTTTCCCCCTTTCCCTCCTACAACCACTGGAGTAGCAACAGTCTGGCAGCTATGGTCAGCAAACAACCTTGGGCAAAAAAAAAAAAAGAAGACGACAAAATGTTACGCTAGGTGGTGCAAGCTGCCGCCCGTTACAAAGGGTATAGCTATTACCATCCATCCATCCTTGGTCAGCGAATTTCGGTATGCCAGACGGAGGAAAGCCCTAATCTGTTCAGGATACCTTAGACATATGTTAACACTGACCTTATATTTTGTTTGCAACACTCTTTTAGGTCTGTGCCAGATATGGTACAACATGCATTTTAATTGATGTACATGTTTCACACTTCTTAAATGTACGGATTCTTGGTAATTCTATACATGGCTTGCACGTGACGTCAAAGCCGTCCTCCTTGCTGGTGGTGGACGCCCGCCGTTAATGCGCTGGAAGCTGCGCTGACTCGTTTCCGCTCGCTCGCAACGCTCGTTTCCTGTTTGTAGAATTAGTACAGTAAAGGCTACGCTCCACCACCAGAGAGGAGGACCAAATTACGTCAGTGCAAGCTATGTATAGCAAGAGACCACCTGGAAATGAAAGTGAAAGCGAGGACAGCGAGCTGTCTGATGATGGCGACGACCTTTACGTGCCATCAGGAGAAGGAACTGTATCCCTGCATGACCTCTCATCATCCGACACAGAATCAGTCGTTGACACCGAGCTCCTGCCAGCCCCATAACTTGGAAAGAAAAAAGAATTGTCCATGATCCTGACACTGTGAAATTTTCCGGCGATACCACACTTCCACGAGAAGTTACTGATTTCAACACACCTCTTCAATACTTCAGATATTTTATTACACCCGAGATTGTGAAGCACATAGTCGATCTGACAAACCTGTACTCAGTACAGTGTGAGCCAAACAATCCAGGCAAAAATCAGTCTACTTCCAGCTGGATTATGGAACTGGTACCAGCTGGATCCAGCTGGAATCCAGCTGGACTGCCTCATTTACAGCTGGAACCAGTTCCATAATCCAGCTGGAACTGGGCCGATTTTCGGCTGGGAAGCCAGTGTGTGTAACTGGAGCAGAACTTGAACAGTTCTTTAGAACAATTCTCTTCATGTTCATTGTGAAGCTCCAAGCAACGAGACTTTGTTGGAGCAGTCACATCGGGCAGCACGCTATTTCGGACATTCTATCGTGCAACCGTTGGGAGGAGCTCAAGCGGTTCCTCCGTGTCAAAGACAACACCATGTCTGTCCCCATCGGTCACCCATCTCACGACAAGCTGCACAAAATCGGACCGCTTCTGGACATGCTGAATGCACGGCTGTACTTGATTCCTAGAAAGGAGTATTTTGTGGTAGATGAGCAAAAACCCCAACGAAAGAAGAACAGTACAACACTTGGGTGTTTGCTGGCACTCAGAACAACACTGTATTAGTTGGATGTCCAGACCTCGGTGCTAGCAACAACGTAGTCTTGCGACTGTTCAAGACTATTCCTGAGCAAACGAACCACAAAATTGTTTTTTTCGACAACTAGCTTATTGGTGTACCACTTGCAGCTCAACTCGCCAGAAAGGGCTTGCTTTTTTAGGAACAAAGAGCAAAAAGATTGCCTGGGTGCAAGATACCAAAAGAAGCCGAGCTGAAAGCCAACGGACGTGGCAGCATGACTGAATGAACCGCAGCGGTCGGCGGTGTCGATGTGTGTGTCGTGGCATAGTGTCACAACAAGGTGGTGATACTTTGTTTACACTCCGTGTCACTGGTTGTGTGCAGTGCAGGCGAAGGCAGCGCCAGGCGAAGAGAGGAAGGGCGGGCACTAGGAAGGCGGGACGGGAGGAGGACGAGGGGAGAAAGGAGAGCACTAGGAACGTTAGAGAGGAGGTTTCTCTCCTTCCCAGCCTTCCTAGTGCTTGCCCTTTCTCCCTTCGCCTGTCCTGCACCCAACTAGTGACACGGAGCATACCATATGTAGGAAGTGACCAAGTGACTGAAGCTGAGGGTATGAGCGAAAAAACAACACCTGATGGTTCTGTGCCCGCGGTCGGTTAAAGTATTCAACAGCTACAAGGGGGAGTGTGGATCATCTGGACTCGATGCTAGGGCTTTACAGAATTCAAACCAGATCAAAGAAATAGTATTTCGAGATATTTTTTCATATCCTAGATTTGGCAGTAGTAAACTCTCGGCTCCTCTGGAGGCAAAGGAATGGAAAAGGAATGCAGCTAGCCGACTTCAAGTTGTCTGTAGCTGAAGGCCTCTGCAAAGCCGGAAAACCTGCCGAGAGAAAGTGAGGGCGCCCAAGCATTGAGGTCGAGGCTCAACTTGTTGAGAAAAGGAGACATGGTCCTGCAGTTGCAGTGCCCTCACGGGACGTTCACCTGGACAAGACGGATTACTTCTCCCTCTGGACTGAGACACGGGCAAGATGCAAATTGCCGAGTTACCAGGCAAAATCATTCGTGGCATGCCAGAAATGCAATGTTTCTCTCTGCTTGAACAAAGAGAGGAACTCTTTCCTGAGGTTTCACACGTCCTAAATTTGTATATCATTGACACAAATCTGTCATTAAATGTTTTTTTTTTCTAAACATTAAATATTTAAAATATTGCCACAAATTGTATGGTCCAAATAAGTTGATTAAATTGTCTTGTGGTTTCAATAAAATTACACATACTGCATACTGTGCCATACTATAGTGGCACAAACCCAATTTCATAAAAATCTCATGTGTATATTAATTTTCTAGACACATCTTAAGTTGTTTTTATATTAACCAGCTGTATGAAATATATTTTTCTTGACGACATAAGATAAGTCATGTGGTAAAGGGCTAATAGGACTTCAGAAAAAAAACAATGTAGAATAGCCCCTTATACCCGGTTGCAGATGCACCATTCCCTCCCTTCCCTAAACTTAAATCTAAAACCTAAAAAAAAAAAAATATTAACATGAGCATGGCATTGGTTGTAGTCCCCATTCAAACAAACGCCTCCTACCTTTCGAGTGTGCTCACTCAACACTTGTAAAAAGAGGCATCGCGGTGTGTGGCTTGCCTCGGTTTGGCACTGAACAAGTCATGCCATCATGACGCGTGACAAAGTTTTAATGACCAGGTGAAAAGATTAAAAAAGAGGCAGGATTTCCTTCATGCATGCTGGAGGAAGTGTCTGGTGTTTTACTAAAACTTCTGAAGGGGCCAGGTAATCCGGTGCCCCAGAAGAAAGTTGTAAGGGGTTGTAAGGATTGAAAGTTGTGAAGTTGTAGTGCTTCCATTCCTCCACAGTGTGTCCCATAATGTTCAAAACGTCAATATGATGTGCCGGTTGTTTTCAACGCTACTAGCAAATTCCTACCATTGTGCAAAGTAGGTCCGCTTGTCAGGAAAGGAAAATGACATTTTTTCATGTGGGAACACGTAAATCGTCTTTGTCCATTGCCGTTTGGGCGTTGTGTATCTGCATTCTGCAGTCTTGTAGTAAGGCTTATGTGGGCCAAACGGGACGCTGTATTAATGACAGACTGAGGGAGCACTGCAACTCTTTGTACAACTCCTCTGGCCATTTAGCAGTCCATTGCAGCAGGTGTGGGTGCGCTCCAGTGTTTAAAAATACAAATATATTAGGACGATTTAAAGAGCAGAGAGCGCGGGACGTCTTGGAGGCTTTCATTATCAAAACTTCGGGCGATAGCTGCATATACCATCTGTCACTTGCTTTCACAGATGCTGAGGAAGCATTCTTATTAGCAACAGTGCCACGTAAACATTAAATTTTTTTTCCTTCGTTTTTAGATTATATTAGGAGTGTTATTAAATGGCACGTTGCAACCAATAAAAAAGTTTTTTTTTTTTAAAGTTTTATTACATTTTTTGTTGTACGTAAAGTTCTGAGAGAATGCCCGCCCCCGAGAGATCGCCCATCCTGTTTTTCTGGCTAAATACCTGCAACATAAAAATTCCCAAACATCGCCCACCCCCTATTTCCGTCGGAGGTCACGCAATGTCCGATGGGAATCTCATCAACCGCACAATTTGCTGCACCGGCACGCCTGACAAACGAGTTTATAGCGGGTTCCCGCGTTGTTGTCCGCGATCTGTGCACGCGATATAGGCTCCAGTAACACGCGAGTTGTTCCCACGTGTATGTTGCACATGAGAATCTGCTCGTCCGCAATCTGCGGTATCCGTTCCAGTGACCTTAAGCTTTTAACGGATTCTTCCATTTTTGTCCGCGATCTGTGTGTGCGATCTCCAGTCAAAGCGAGTTGGTTCCACGTGTACATTGCATTGCGAAATAAGATTCCGCTGCGTTCGCGATCTGCGGTATTTGTTCCCGTAACATAAGAGTTTGTAGCGGATTCCTGCCTTTTTGTCCGCGATCTCCATGCACGATATCGGTTCCCGTGACAGGCAAGTTTGTAGCGAATTCCCGCGTGTTTATCACATCGTGACACGCGAATTTGCGGTGTCCGCGATATCAGTTCCTGCGTCACATGGTTTGTAGCCGGTGTTTGATAAAGTGTTTGTGGCGTCACCAAAGATGGCCCACCCAATGTTTTTCACCATTTATCTCTTCATTTTGGGCGAGCGTTCTTCCAGAACTTTACACGTGCCTGTCCGTCGTGTCTTTTTTTCCCCATATTTTGTGCACTTTTTGTTTTATGATGAACCACTACCAACAGCCCAGATTTCTAAAGTTTCTTCGATAAAGAAAATTAACATCTTGATTAAATATTTCGTACGCATACTCACAAATGAATATTTAGTACATGGTGAAAAGTTTTATAAAAATCAATGGCCATCAATATTTCTCCGGAGCTCCCCGTAACAATTCCATCTAGTTGCACTTTCGTGATCCCTCGCATTTGTTCAAATGTAAACATGTGAAATATTTACAAGCTAAGAGGTGTAAATGTCATCTAAATGGTAGGCAATACAATGTTTTTGGAGCAAATATTTCACTCGGTTCTAGAGGGCAGAATCATTGTTTATTTGAAATTATATCACTTATGTACACAAACAGAAGCAATATTAAAACAGAGTGCATAGGCATATCATTTTCTTTTTAATTAAATGAAACATTGTTAACAGTACCAATAGCCAATAAGAAAAACCAAAGAAAAAGAGCATGAGATAACAAAGGTGCCAACATTCAGCATCCTTCTTTTCAGATTTGTTCTCAAGCTGATATTTCAAGAGCCCAACAGTTAAAAGCTTGGAACGCCCAACATGCCACATAAATTGAACGCTTTGAAGAGGAAGAAACAAACGGGTCATATAATGTTGCAAACTGCCACTCTTAAAAAATCACAGCCAGGGATTCTTTTTTTTTATTTTATTTTTACGAAGTGAGGGAAATACCGGGAGCAGAAGTTTTCTCGGATTCACATTCCCTCGTGTGTCAATAAGGCATCTACATTGATCGCTCACAAACAGAAAAACTTGAAGCGCAGGCGAGGTGGAATGCACCAGCTTGCCCCCAAAACACTCCGCAGAATGATCTAAAACGCAATGCGCGTCGACCAAACAAAAGAATGAGTAACAAACAAACAAGACGTGTGATGGTCGGTTGTACGGAAGACATTGGCTATTAAAACAAGCTCCAAATGAAGAATGACACCGTCTTGCTCGGGAGTCCGCTTTGAAAGCCTGCGTCAAAACTCTAAAGCAATACTGGATGATTTCAGACTCGCATAAGCTAACTAACAATATAGACACTGGTTTTCCTCTCCTTACACGACAGAGACAATTTTTAAAAAGAGGCAGTCCTTATTCTTCTGTGTTTTCAACACCGGGCGAGACGAAAAACAGCAACAAAAAAGAAACAATTGCAGTGGTCAATGGTGAAAGACAAGTCATGAGTTCGAGCTGATACAATGCAAAAACCAACATTTTAAAGAATAAAAAGAAGCACTTGTTTGAAGTCTCGGAAACAGCCATTACACAGTTCAAGCCTGAAGCGTCATGGGTTTAACACTATTTTTACCTAGATAGTGTAGAAAGTGGCTTCCGCGCGGGAAGTTCCAATGGACAATAGTATTCTCGAGGTGCCATTCTCTGTAGAAGGAGTCACAGATGAGCGCTTTCTGATTCACACACATATATTATTAGCAATACCTATCTATTCCAACAGGTAGGTATTATCATATATTATATACACAGTCCTAGATTGCTACAACATGAAAAGCTTAAGTAATGAGAAAAAAAAAAAAGGAGTCCGTTGGAATCAATGGTAACTTGTAGAAACGTCCAGCAACACTGAGCAGAAGGCGTGCTGGGAAACAAAGTTCTAGTTCCAAGATTGTTGTTTTCACAGCGCCTCGCAAAAATGCGCCCATAAAAAAAAGACAATTCGTTGCTCTATGCACAGTTCATTCGTAATGTTACTGACAAATGAACTATGATAACCAAATTTAGTGGGGGAACCGTAGTGGCCGAACAGACGTCAGAAGCGTGTGCCTGGTGCGGGAGCCGTGTACGGCAGACGGACACGTTTCCAAAGCCAACTCCGTCGTCAAATGAAACGTGTCGAACCTCCGAGCGGGGTGGGGCTATCAAAAACGGATATCACACCAAAGCGAAGCAAAACCAATTTCGTTGCAATGAAAAGAAAGGAGAAAGGAAACTCTTTTGTGGATATTCTGCAACTGATGAACGGAGCCTACAGAGATCGTAGCAGGCCGAACTGCACGGGGGCTTCGTACGACCGGGAGCGGAAACCAGATAAGCAATAACCTCTTGCCGCAGGGAACAACTGCTCGCTATGTAAAGGTAATTAGTACCTATGGAAAACGCCCAAGAGCCGCGCATTGTTTTTCCTCTCCAGCGGGTTTCCTCGAAGCGATGCTGGAAACGTGCACATAGTCGAAGTGCGCTTGGATTCCATGTTTACGCTTCCGGAACTGTCTCTGGCAGACTCAAACAATCAACAGGAATACAGGATACGCTCGATTGCACTTTTCCTTTTTCTTTCTTTTGGAAGTCTTCCCAATGGTAGATTTGCGCTCCCGGAGATGGATGGTATGGGCGCTTCTGTTTTAGCAGTCGACATGCGCAGTCAGATTCCGAGTATAGTTCGTTCGGCATCAGATCGAAAAAGCGAAAAGAGACCACTGAATCTCACGAAGCTTGGTGCACCATCAAAGAAAAAACAAAAGGAGTAAGAACAGGCGCACGTCCACGGAAACATGAGGGAACGTGCCGGCACTGCCGGCGATTCGATTGCCCTATAAGTGTCAACAATGGATTTGATTGGCTAAAACCGAGTATGAGGTGTTGGTGTGGGAAGAGGGGGGGGGGGGGGGCAAATCTGGGAAGTAAAGAGAGCTTAAGCTTATAGGTACGCATGTATGCATATCGTATATATTTATTTATATACGTGTATATATTTACAGAGTTGTACTTATGTACAAAAAAACTGCTAGATCAAAGATGAGAGAGAGCGAGAGAGAGAGGGACATTTACAGAATGTGATGCTGACAAGACACTGCTGCGCGCGCACCGGAGAAGTCGTACCTACGAAAACCGAGGATAAGACGACGCGGGGATTGCTATGGTGAAAACAACAGCAATTATTATTATTATTATTTTTCCTCCTTTCCCGCAGCCAACGTTCTGATCGTGCACCGACCGGCCAAAGGGCCGATCGGTGCTCAAGGACGAGACGCAGTCGTTGTCGTTATTACCGTTCTGGTCGCTTATTCTGCCGGCGCTCTCTTCCTAAGTGATGGCAAGTGGCAGAAGAAGAGTGCACAACCTGATGGCAAGCCCTAGAGAACTAAACGAACAAAAAAACAATGTATAGGATGCACACCGATTTCCCCACGCAGACGAGAGACGCGCTGCTACGACGGCCTAGCACAGACATTTTACTGAGATAGAACCTGAGTCAGATCTGCTCCGCACGTTCCTGAACCGCCCACAGGAGTGCAAAAAAGAGCTATTGCTTGTGTTGCCTAGTACAGACCGTATTACAGCTTTCCGCCCTTTTTTTCCTTTACTCCTCCGTCACCAGCTTCCACACGGAATTATACATTATGTATAGGAGAATATATGTATATAGTCTGAAACGACAAGAGAATTCGAGGCAGTCCAACGCACCGCTAGACATCCATGCGCGCCTGTGTCCCCCCGTCGGGCGGGTACACCAACTTAGCACCATTTCACAAAGAGTGACACACACATTTTTTTTTTCTCGGCAGACTCTCTCTCCCTTGAACTCAAGAACGCACGCAGAAGCCACGCAGAACGTCGTGAGGAACGTCCCGGAGACGAAACGAAGGACACGAACAACAAGGAAACAAAGAACAAACACGGGGCAGGTTAGAAATGCTCGGCCCACGGACGACGCAACGACCCGTCGGCGAGAGAAAGACGTGTAGGAAAAAGACGAGGGGTGAAGTAGCACTATTGACCTGACTGACGCGCCAATACGGTAAACGGGAGAGGCAGACGGGGAGATCGGTGATGTCACCAACGACGTCACTGGCAGTATCGGCTTGTGTTTGCAGCGACAACGAGAAGAAGAGTCAACCTTTTCTACGCGGTTGGGGACCGAGAAAACGAAAACGGGCGCCTCGCCGGAACAGACCAGACACCTTGGACAAGTCCCGGCGACTGCGCGGTCCCCGGACAGGCGGTTGGCGCAAGAAAGAGGATACGCATGATTGTTGTGAAAGAACGTCGTTCAGGCGGACCCATTCGTCGGCAACCACAAAGCAACCTTCTGCAGTCTCGTTCGAGGCTGCCCCGTTGAAGGTGACCACATGCACCACACCACGGACGGCCAACTGTTGTCCAACAGCCAGCCACCCGTCGTCCAACAGCTGGCCCATGGTCAACCAGCCACTGACCAACAGTTGACCAATGGTCATCCAGCAGCCGACCAACAGTAACCAGCAGCTGACCAATAGCCGGCCAGGAGCCGGCCAACATATGACACGCTCCTTCCTCGCCAACTCCTCAAAATTGGGAGTTGTTATTGCCAGCACACCAGTGGAAAGGAACAAAACGAACCAGACCAATATAGTCGAACAAACGCAGAAACATCTACGGTACTCGCACCGAGGAACAGGACACTCAAAGGCCGCAAAACCGGGGCAGTCAACAACAATACGCCTTCCACAGAGTCCCACGGAAACGAAGTCGAGCGCAACCGACAGTTCATCTGCAAGCGATTCCTCGAGCGATGCTTACTCTGTGTACACACTAGCGAGATTCAGTACTGGGAACGTCCGCCCCCTTACCCCGAGTGACAGCGACTCGTCAAACTTCTGCGGGACTCTACGGCCTACCGCGCCGCTTTCTATGTAAGCGGTCTACACACTCCTCGCTTCTCCCAACCGCCGGCAGGTGGCACTACCGCGTGCATGCAGCCCCCTGGTGGGATCCGGAGGAACTACTCTTTGGGGTTCTTGCCGCTTTGCAGGACATTGGGTCTCCTCTGTCTCTAGCGTACGATGAAAACAACGAAAAGCAGAGCTCTCCTCATCTTGCAGCGGGTTGTGGGGGAGTTCCTTGGGTCGGGCACCAGATGTCACCGGCTGCTTTCCTCTCGACGTCCTTAGGACATGCCCAACCAGCTGCCCAGTGTGGAGACCAGGATGATGACCAGAATGACCACGCAGATCAGGATCATGATTTTCTTCTGCGGATGAACAAGACACCACTGCAGTCAACTGGCTTCTCCAGTCACAAGAGGCTTTTAAAGCTTCATGTAAACCCAAAACAGAAGTCATGCTCTAATGGCCTTACTGGCCCACCGAAGCATAAACACAAGCTTCCACATTTTAAGAAAAAACGAACTTCCTGCTCTTCGAACATCTACAGAACCAATCAGACTTAATTCTGGTACAGTGCGAGAAGACTACTACAGCCGCTGACTGATTTTTGGATTTGCTGAATTTAGTGGGGAAAATGACGTCACATGACTTCGTGTCACGTCACCCATGAACAAATTCAATTTCTTCGCTAAATTTAGCAGGGAATTGAATTGCTGTTGAGGTCACGTGACGTCAACTTCTGTGCTAAATTTAGCGCAGTTACGCAGACGCCGCGAACCACGGAACTGGGCGCCTAAGAGCTGTGCTCTAAAAGGGTTTCGGGTCACAGTTATGCTAATTTAAAAAAAAAGTATGCCATTCATTTTCATCAGAACAGAACATTTTGGCAAAGAATTACGAGATTATTTACCGCACTTGCCAACTTCGATGTGGACAGACCTTGACGTTTTTATAATGCTCCACTACCTCGCAATCCCAAGACCTCCGTGTGCCAATTGTGCAGCACTGGTCTAGCTGCCAATTCACAGTTATAAAAAACAGTTTGGGGTGATGAATATGTAGTTTCCTTGAAACTATCAAAGCATCTAGACAACACGAAAAAAAAAAAAGTGTGTATCAATATTTACATACTACACTATAGTCTGTTGCAACTCAAGAACGAAGGGCGAGGGTAAGACGGGCCGGAGAGGAGGAAGCAGATGGGACGCTAAAGAAAGAAGGAGGTTTCCCACTCTCTTCTCCAGCGTTCCGTCTGTTTCCTCCTCCCCGGCCCGTCTTACCCTTGCCCTCCGTTCTTGAGTTGCAACGGAGTATAGGGTATTACTTTTCAAACAATATTTGAAAGCTAAATAAAATTTTAAAAAGCCAGAGTGGTAAAAAAAAAACGCCTTTGTTAACAAGAGGCTAAAAATGCCAGAGTAAGGACGTTCTTCACTCGGAGCAGTGTGAAAAACATGGTAGAACTGAACTGACACAACTGGCCGGGTAAATGCGCTGCCCTGAAAGTGTATTTTACACCTCAATAAATGTGACACAACAGCTTCATTAGGTGACTCAAGCATAGTGAAGCTGCAGGGGATAATGAGCCCAACAGGTTTGTGCTGCACAAGCTCAAAATTGGAAAGAACAAAGCAAAACTTAAATCAGAACAAAAGGACAAACAAAACAAAAACAAAAAACCTGACTCACCGATGGAAGACGCAGGTGCCGCTAATCTGCCACACGATGTCCGAACCAAACATCAGAAGGGAATGGCATGTTTATACGGAACCAAATGAAGAAATAAAGAAATTAAAACAACAACAAAAAGAAACAGTACTGTAAGAAAATAAAAACCATGTTCGCAAACCACATTCTTCAGCACTCCATCAGCTGGTGGGATGGCCTCCAAAATTCAAAGAGTCCCCAGGCTTAGCGAAAACCAGTTGATTAGAAGGAAAGAGCAGAGAGAACTCAATCAAATGTGTGAATTTACAAACTAAATTTAAAGGTAAAATAAGATTGCTCAGAGACTTTACAACAAGTTTCAAATCACATAGAATCGTCGGAGAAAGGAGGTGGGAACTAGTTTTGCAGACATGTTCAACAGTACTAAGATGCGAGACAGAAGCGGTTATGATAAAGGAAAGGGAAGGCTTGTAATCAGTCAGCTTTGGTGCTCCAGCGAGGCTTTTGATCTCGTGTCAAATAACATACTGAAAGGAATGTAAAATTCATCTAAGCTGGCACTCCGGCATTACATGCTACAGAGACAGATGGTAGTCAATGCTTCGGATATTCACCAAAGGCTGCATGACTCTAAACCAAACCGTCAGTTCTTCTCTCAAGATTTTATTTACCTGCAGCCATGGTGATATTTCAGTTACAGAAAGTTTCACATTCACACGAATGCATGACTATGGTTTCAATTGAGATAAAAGTTGGGTCGTTATTTTTGGGTCAATCCAATATTTTGAGCAATCTATCTTGAGCCGCAACCCATTTTCAAACATAGAAGTTTGCCTCCAATTTCAGCCACTGACATGCAACAGGTGTGTTTTATGGTTATCCGATTTACACGGCAGCATGTTATGTGTCGTCGGCTTATTTTCCTGCACATTTATATCGTCTAACCAATGTGCAGCAGGTTCACATTCGAAATAGGTGAAGCCCCAAAATAAAATGCAAGGCAGTAACCTCCTTGCTCCAATCCATGTAAACATTTCGCATGCTTCAACAAGTAACACATAGTGTCAAATGTGTATGTGTGTGTGCGTGAGGAGTGTGTTGCGGGAGTGCGACCACGAGCATGTCCACGCAAAAGTTAAATAAAATGCCACGCCACATTTTTTTTTTATGACTCTCTCCTTTATGCTTGCAGATTTGATCCTTTCAGGCACCACACTACACACTACAAATGTCTCAAGAAGAGAGTTCTGAGGCACCAGCAAATCACAAAATGGAAGACAGTAGGGTCGAGTCTCGAAGCCACAAACAACAAGGAGCTTGAGCTTTAAAACCAAAAAAAAAAAAACAAAGAAAAGTGTATAAAAAACAATCATACAATTAAAGAGCATGTATACATATAAATAAATAACAAAAGCATTAAACGGATTTAAGCACTCCTTCGGCGAGAGAGAGAAAAAAAAAAAAGGGAGCATATTTGCAGAGTTGACACTGAAGAGGACGAACAGGCACTTCGGGCAGAGGCGTTTTGAAACTTGTCTCGCCGCTGAACATTGCAGGGCAACAGTGGTGCGATAACTGCCACCGATAAAAGAATACTCCTCCGTCCTATAGGAACCGTTAACGTCTCCACCTACACAAAGGCAAGCAGGGGCAAACCCTGGAACCAGTTGCGAGAAAAAAAAAAAGAAAAAGAAAAAGAGCTTACACAAGCAGAGTCATTGTTCCCCAAGCAGCACTTATTCGGCAAACGTAAAAGCCCGAAAACTTCCGAGCTTTTACCGAGCGGCCAAAAGCGTGTCTAGTTGTCTTCTACCGTCCTACAACGGCCCGACCGACGAGTTTTCCGGCTGTCAGAAGGGGACGAGAGGCGGTTCGTTCCAAAGCACCAGATTGCACGGAGAGATAAAGAGAGATCGGCTGGCCCCTTTCCACTGGCCGGCGGTGCGGCAGTGTTCTGGACTTAAGCGACGCAAAGGCACTTCGAAACTGGTTTCCGCGAGGGTCCTCGAACGTCACCATTTGGCAGCACGAAGAGACGACCAGGCGAACGAGTGCCGTGGCGTCCCCTTCCACACGGCACGCACCCAGATTCTACCCGCGCTCTGTTACGCTGCAAGTGCGAGCAAGGCCGACGCTGGAACCCCGATTGCGCCGTTCTTTAACTACGCCTCCGCTTCGCAAGCGCTCGAATTGTCGCGGTCTTGTGGCTTCTCCTTCGCTCGCGCTCGCCGTAAACGGAGTGCGGTAACGCGTCTGCCGCCTTCGGACTCCTCTCGACTGATCCGCTGACACGGCTCTCACGCCGACCGGCAGGTCCAGCGTGCGCGCGTTTCGACCCAAAAGTGAGTTACGAAATAATGCCGGTAACGGAGTAATCGCAAGAGAACCCCCTCCCCCATGAAGCAAGACGGGCACAAGGCACGGCCGGCGACGTTCTCGGCCAACGTGGAATCGTCCGACTGAACGAGAGCTCCGGAGAAGCGTGTTCGGGCCGGATGACGCATCCGCAGTCTGAGCGTGTCTCGAGTGCGTCGTGTCCCCTGGTAACCGCTCGATTCGAACCTGCATACATATTTTTATCATTTTTTACGCGTCATTCTTTTTTGGGGGGGAATGAAATATTTCTGGCGACGCTACGAGGGACTATTTCTGATATATGGCACGTAGACCCGATCTCGTAAATACTGCGAAACTTTTAGTTACGTATGCAGGTCGGAAACGTTCTGGGGCCGCCCAACAGTAGGTGCCGGTGCGTTAACCGGCGTCGTCTATCGGGCGGCCCGAAATGCTTCCGACCGAAGAAAGCAGCATCCGAGTTGCTTCATCCTCTGCCTCCCCTCTTTCAATGCAGAAAAATAAAGAGTTTGAGTTGGACTACGAGAGAATCTGACGCGCGCGAGCGCACTCAAACCCAAACTGTGTGAACAAGCTTTTGCCCTACTTCAACAAAGACCTACCCCTCCCCACAAAAAATTGTGCAGCCACATTTAAGGAAAACCCATCCGTCGACGGAAGCCCTCTACGGCAGTATGGATCGAACCCAGCAACAGGAGCCTTCTTGTGGACCTTTCCGTTGGTAGGAGTGTTTGCCTCTCAAGACGGACGCCTTTACGGAGAGTTTTCTCTTGGCTCGCGGCGCACGTTCCGTCGCTTTGGGAGGATTGCGTGAGGGCGGTCGTCGCCTTCCTTCCCGGAAGGATCTCGTCGAGCTCTTCAGGCCAGGTTCACCGCGAGGATGATGATTATGATGACCACTATCACGGCCACCACGGCGATTATGATGATGCATTTCTGGACGACGACGCAGGCCAAGTGGGTGGGCAAATCAGTCATAATAAAAAAATAAATAAAAAAAGCGAAAAGAAAAAAAAATTGGGAGAAGGGGTGGGGAGGAAAGAACAAAACGGTAAAGGCAAAATGAGCAAAATAAAAACCAACTCAACAGACAAAGAAAAAAAAATGAAAACAAGCATTTTAAGCACTAAACAAAAATGCAATAATAATTTAAAAAAAAGTTTACAAGGATTTTTTTGTTGCAAAAACTAACGGCACTTCGCCGAACGCTAGGCCCCCACCCAACCGTTGCTCTACTAGAGGTTTGGACCGGATGCGAATGCTTCCGAATGAACCCTTAGCTGATTCAAAAGTCGTAAGTGATTATCTGAAAAATTTCGATGGAAAAAGGGGCCCATTCTTGGTGACTGGTACCTTTCAGCTCCATGTATGTAGCGGCCCCTCGGTCGCCATTTTCCCATTAAACAATTCAGGAACTCCCATAAACTAATAACAAGATGACGGTTAGATCTGAAGCTTTTGCATCTAGCTTGGAATGCTAGCGCTACACCTGGGTGCAGAATGAGCGTTCGGCACCGCATGGTTTGCCATAGCGGTAAAAGGAACCCTGTAAATTTTTGGGGGACACCCTGTACGTACTAAGTGAAAACATCTTACTCTGCCCTGGGCTTTTACTGGAAGAGTAATGCATTATCAGTTCTGCACTTATGCCGTAAGAACATAAAATCTGACTAAAAAACCTTACGGTAACTATAAAAGACCTTCATCAAATAAATAAAGAAAAATAAAACCCGCTATAAAATAAGGCAATCGCAAGGATTACCAGATGACTGCTACAATGTGGAAATGTGTTTCCTGAAATTAAATTAAAGATCAATCCTATAATCTCTGTTGTCGGGGGATAGGAATTTTCTTCCCTGAATGACAAGCATATGAAATGGAGTAGGAAAAGTGCATCGATCGATAAAAGTCGTAGAAATCAGTTGGACGGCTAATCAATTCAACGGTGTAAATGGCTCGGCCGAGGCTAATGTAAAACGCACGGCCTAGCATTACGTCCGACGGAGCCCGAAATAAAAATCACATCCTCCAACGTAACCCAAAATGAAAATTAAAGTTGCGTCCCACAAAACTCTACATAAAAATTAAAGCTACGTTTGATGGAGCACGCAATAAAAGTTAAAGTTACGTCCTGTGTCACCTATGCAACCTCATTGAATGTTTTGCTTTACGGCCGATACAGAATGTAAATACAAAAATAATGTGAATTAGTACTGCGTTACGTCTCATGCAGCATTTGTAGACCGGTTGAAATTGCAACTACATCCATGCCTCGAGGTTTGTCCCTCGACATAAACTCGATTCCCATCACATACATTTTTTTTCTATTTCTTTAAGACGTTTTGTTGCGATTTCTTTTTCCGATGGGAATATATGCGACACTCGAAAGAAAATTTAAGTAACATTAACCAAATGAAAACCGAACCATCGAACTCCACCCTCCCCCCCCCCCTTTTTTTTTCCGCATTAGTTACGCCGGCTTGTAGCCCTTGCTGGCTAGTGCTAGGAGAAAAATTGATATGGCTAAGGGCAGAGGGTCTATTGTCATTCTCACACCAGGGCAGCTTCCCCAAACAGCTCTTTGTTTAAGACAATCTGAAAGAAAACACTGCCAAAGCTAGCGCGCATGGTGACTTGAGTGGTACTACGTGAAGATTGTGCCAGTTTCCAACAAGTCTGCCGGAAACCCACCTGCTCTACACAGCACACGTCCATATCTCATTACCATTCTATTCCTCTTAATAATCAGTTTGAACGCTCGCGAAGTGCTCACAAGGCGTTGCCAGCATAAACATCGAAGCTCGAGAAACTTTTTTTTTTTTTTTTTCAATTTCTTGTTTTGTGGGACGTAACTTGAATTTTTATTTTGAGTTCCTTCGGACGTATCCGTAATCTTTCATTTTTGGTTACGTCAGAAGTAGCTCGAAACCTTGGGGTAAAATTACGTCGTACTGGACGTAACTTCAACTCCAATTTCGGGTTCCATGGAATGTGACGCTAGACACTGCGAATATAAAACTGTGCCTTAAACCACAAACCGTGAGCGGAGAAACATACCCATACTTAAAATAAATAATAAAAGCAAAAAAAGACAACCTTTTCCTGGACCTTTTTAATACAGTTGAACCTCAATTTAACGGAAACCAGATTTTACGAATTTCTCAATTTAATGAACACATTCGGATTTCCCGCGCAGCCTATGTGCGAGGTCTCCCTTCCTCGATTTTACGAAGTTCCCGATTTAATGAAACAATTAGCGGGTCCCGGTGACTTCGTTACATCGAGGTTCAACTGTAGTACAGATACAAACAAAAATTCATATCCTGGGCAATAGACAGACTGTTCTGATAGTGATATGGGCCTGTTTCAAAGAAGTGCTCGTCAAGAATATAAAAAAGAAGGTAAGAAAAGATGATAAAACATCTGGCGCACCTATATTTACGCATGTACACGAAGTCAAAACATGAAAGAAAGCACTTCAAACTTACAATGCTAAATTTTTATATAAAAAAAGAAAAGCACGAGATGATCAAGCAAAAAAATACATTTTTGAGTATATAGTGATAAGTTTATGCATAAGAAAAAACAATCAATAACTTCAAGATGTACAAGGTATCTTCTTATAAATATTTTTTGTAATCAACTGTAGGGAATTCAAGGGCTAAATATCTGAGCTTCTTTTTTATTACAAGTTAGAATTACAAGTTAGAATAAAATTAGAATTACCCAAAATAAAGTAGAGGAGGAATTGAGAAAGAGTTTCCTCCTTTCTGGCTGCTCGTTTGCATTTAAGACTGGTTCACACACTTGCGACTGCTGACGACTGGGTACATTACGACCTCTCGCGATGTACTACGATGAGAGAAGGCACACAGCAAACGCCATCTGTGAGGTGGCCCTGGAACTGCACTTCACAAGGGCAAAAGTTTTACGGTATTTGCAAGATCAAATGTATGTATCGTCTACCAGAAATGGTCATCTGTAGCTCCATTAAAAGTTTTTCGAGCCAATAAAAAGACGAGAAAAAAAATGTAGAGCACTTCCACTTCACGTGAAGACGGAGGACCAGCGAAGCTGTTATCTTTACGACGTCTAGGACGATGCTTAGAGGACGACGTCTAGGACAATGCCTAGAGGGCAACGTCTAGGACGACCTCAAGGACGACTTCTTGGACGACCCCAAGGAAGACTTCTAGAACGACCTCGAGGACAATGTCTAGGACGACCTCAAGGATGACTTCTAGGACGACCTCGAGGATGACATCTAGGACGACGCCTAGAAAAATTCAGTCTTTCCACTCTGGTGAAAACCAGAGTGGAAAGGTTGCCGCCATCAATGAGCAACAGCAACAACCAGACAACTGGCAAGCCGTTTTGTCTGGTTGGCGTTGTCGCTCATAGATGGCGGTAGCTGTCCAGAGTTTTGTGTCGACATTTGTTTGCCCGCAGACCCAATACTGGGGAATCTAGCACTTAAGAGCTCCGCTGTAAAAATATTGAACAAGTACACTTAAGACTGCTTACATGTAGGAAGGCAAAAGCCAGTCTAGAACGACCTCTAGGACGACCTGAAGGATGACGTCGAGAACGTCTAGGACGACCTGAAGGACAACGTCGAGAACATCTAGCACGACCTCTAGGACGACAAGACATCAAGAATGACGTCTTAAACCAAGATAAAAAAAGCGAGAAAACAAAAAAGACGCCAAGTACATTTCAGATTGTTTACGTGTAGGAAGGCGAAAGCCAGTCAAGGACGGCGCCTAGGACGACTTTTAGGACGACTTTGAGGACGACTTTAAGGACTACGTTGAGAATGATGCCTAGAGGAAGACGTCTAGCACAACGTCAAGAACGACGCGTAGAGGAGGACATTTAAGGAGGCTGTGGGTGCATTTGCCAGTAGATGTAGATGCGTCACCTCGCAGTCCATCGCATGAAGCACACAACGTGCACAGATGAAGACTGAAGGGCACCTTTTGCACACGGCGCTCTGGCGATGACATCACGCTGATGACGTATGATGACATCATGCTGATTACGCTTGATGACATACTTTTACGGCCATCTTTTGGGAACAACGCCGTTGCCACCGATGCTGCTTGTTTTTCACATACTGTGACAAGTGAGGTCGTCCTAGAGTTCTAAGACGACTGGCAGGATGCCGCCAAGGACAGCATCGTCCTTGAGCATATGTCTGAGCGGCGCGTGCCGTGCAATCGCATTCTTATGGCCATTTACTCAGAGTTTTCGCTCCATAGGGCAAGTAAGGCTTTCGCCGTAAAAGTAAAAAATATATAGGAACCGCGAGCGGTTCACAGCCACTCGATAGATGGCGCCAGCGGTATTCTCTCGTCGTTAGAGGTTGCGAGAACTCGGTCGCGAGCAACTGCAACTGTGCAAACAAGCCTCAGGATGCGGCGTGCCCCAAAGTTGCCGGAGACACAAGAACTCACCCTCCGCGCCTTGCTTTGGTAGACGAGCGCCTTCTTGGTGTCTTGCTTGGCAGTCTCAATGTAGTCCCTGGCGTGCTCCACATGGTACTCGATCCTGTCTATCATCTCGCCCTGCACAAACACGCACACGCACATTCCCATGACCAAGAACTCTCCGAGACCGCCCGTGAAAGCTCCTAACACGGGGTGCGAATCAAAGGTCGAATATGGGGTTTTATGTGCCAAACCCATGGAGGGTATCTGGCATGCCTCAACGGAGGACTAAGGATTAACTTGGACCGCCCAGGGATCTTTTGACGCGCAACTGAAATCTCGGTTACGCGTTGTTGTGCCCTCTCCGCAACGAGCCCCCCGCTGTATTACAGGGACCTCGGCCGGGATTCGAACCCGCCAGCTTGGGGTCCGTAGTCCGGCGCTTTGCCATGGAGCCACCGAGGTGGCTAGGGCGTGAATCACTACCTAAGCTCCGAGTAAATTTCAAAACAACAAAACGCTAAATACAATTAAAAAAAAGCGCAGTTTTGCATTAATCTACAGTAGTCACGGCAATAGCTGCGACACGTCACGGCGAAATAGTTGGGCATCGGCATCGCGTTCACGCACTGTGGGGTGTATAAACAAAAGCATTCGGAATCAAATAGACATCTGACCATTTTGTTATGTACGCATGTTTCTTGCTTATCCCGGAGCGTGTGAACACGTATCTCCCAGCACGAGCTCTTGGCATTGACAGTGCTACGACGGCATTTTGCTATCGGCTATTTCTCTCCATTTCTCCACAGCACGCGTTCAGTGGGCATCGGTTACTACAAATTTAGAACGCTTTCGTTTTCTTTTTTGCTTTGTTTTGGAGTGCATGAAAGCGTGTCTTCCGGCACGAGCTCTTGGCATTACCAATGCTGCAACAACTTTGACTGCATGCAGTGGGCATTGGGTACTACAAAAACCCAATGGATAGAGTGGGTTATTAACTCTCTGGCATAGCTCAGTGGCAACGCCTCTGCTTCGCATGGAGCGGACCCAGGTTCGATTCCCGCGGGCGGCGGGCAATCTTTTTCAAAGATATTGCAACATCGACGACGGACGCCCTACTATGCCAACTACAACATCAACAACGACAACCATGACATCAACAACGGACGTCATTTCAAGTAGTGAAAAAAAACTCATCACAGTTATCGCTATTGGCGAGGAGATCGAACTATAGGGGGCGCTGCGTTCACCAAAACAAAAACCGGCTGCGTGGAAAACAACTTAGGCGTTCCAGTGTGCTGCCGCTGGCTGCCGTGTTGTTGCCGCGTTCCCTGCAGGTTTGTTAGAATATAGTATGCTCTTGTTGCGTACCAGCAATGCTCAGTGCATGCTTTAAAGCCTGGAATCAGTTTTAATCGCTTTCCTGCCGAAAAAGAACTCAAATCGCAATGGATAAGTAAGAGTAGGGAAGAAGTTGACTGCGCACGACGTGGTGTGTGGTCAATTTTCAAGCGATGCCTTCCAAGCAAACTACGCTAATGGACGAGGAATATACGCGCGTAAATCATGCTTGCATCGACATGTGTTCAAACCGTACATTGTATTTTATAGGTAGTAACTTATTCTGCCGGCAACCGGCACAATAAAGCGAGCAAAAAAAATTGCCGGTCGTTGTTCCCATTAGGTTTTTCGTGTAAAAGAAATAGTCAAAACGAAAACCTCCTAGTTATATGAGTAGCTCAGTGAAAGGGGTCCGTTTCACGTGCCGTGGGTCCCAGGTGCAAATCAAGTAAGCGAACGTTTTTTTTTTTGTTCATAAAACGTTTGGCGATTTTTATTTATTCCTTTTTTAGAATAATCACTGCCGTCCAAAACTCCCGGCAATCTTTTTTTTCCCGAGCGGTTGTGCCGGCTGCCGGCAAAATATCCCCACCCTATTTCATAACAGTGCACAAAAGGGAGGTTCTTGATACGCAACGCCGTTCCTTCGGAGAATCTTCCAAAGGGATCACACGACCGGGTCGCGAGGCTTCGGAAGCCACCGAGAGGTACTGCTATCATTTGATCACTACTTTATTCCAGGCTAGCTTTTACACTGGAACATGTTAGGTAGCAGTATCAGTTCGGTATTGTGAGATTTACGCAATTGCGTTAATCATTTTGCGATTCCTTTAATTTCGATTGAGCAATGCAAATGTGTGTATGATTAAGTCTCCGTCGTGCAGAACTCATTGATATTTCATCGTGAACCGTGCACCTTTGAATAACCGATAAATTGAACTGAAAAAGACAACTTGTAACGTTTAATGCCAATGGCAATATGCAGTCTAATTAGCCACATTCTACAATATAATGTTCACCAGTGTGTTCTGTATTTTGGCATTTCAAGAAAAACGTAATGCAATGACCATTTTGGTTGATATTTCGGTAAAAATATTTCCGGGGCGACGCTGCGCTTGATTACATGATCACATTTCAACACGTCCTCGCCTTCAACGAGGCACCTAGCTCTTGCTCTCGCCAATGTGACTGATGAACGTTACAAGGGACAGGGACATTGCAAAGCAATGCGTGTGTTTTGTGAGTACGGTTTCTCCAACCTAGGAAGCGCATAAACATCGCCAAACCGCGTCAGTCACGCACGACCTGGAGGGCGCAGTCGGAGCGACGCGGCCGATCGCGAGCGCCTACAGGTGGGTTGGTTTTTGCTTCCAACGAGAATGCGGCGACATATAAAGCAAGGTGAGACAAGCAGGGACAATGCTACCCCGACGCAGATGTTTTTCGAGCAGATAAATAATATCCACATAACTTTCACGAGTCTCAAGTCCTCGTCCTCCACGGCTGAACGAATACTAGCGGCGGGATTGCTATTCCCGCAGAATAGTTCCGACGGCGGCCGCTAGCCAGCGCCACCGTTCGATCTCCTCCCCAATAAAAAAAAAAAAAAAGGAAAGAAAAGAAGACTACGAAGTGATGTTAACTTTTTTTCGAACAATATACTAGGTCGTGGCGCGAATCGGACAGTGCTGTGCCGTTCGTAGCCTGCTCGGAGGGCAGACAGTCATTTGTCTCCCCTTTCACCGTGAACTTTAAGAATGACGGGAAGTGTTTCGACTACTAGGACCGCTACTCTGTAGTACTACAATTTTACTACTTCTCTTCCAGTGTAAGTGAGCTAAAACTAAAAAGAAGCCTTAGGGCAGCAGTAGCGAGGTACTCAAAACGGCACTTTCCTGACAGTAGTGTCCATACAAACAACTCCAGCCTGTCCAATATCGCAGGCCCCGCAAAAGTCACAGGCTGGCAGTTTGACGAGAAAAAGAAAAAGCATACCGAATGCACAAGCAGCACAAGCGACAAGAGCCAGAAGTCCTTCCCAAAGGGCTATGTAGTTTAGTTCAAAAGTTTTCCGGTAAACCACCCGATGGTGTAAACCAGACAATGTACCACGAAACTATGGCAACGCCCAGGTGAAAATCAGTCCACTTCCAGCTGGATTATGGAACTGGAAATGAAGCAGTCCAGCTGGATTCCAGCTGGACCCAGCTGGAATCCAGCTGGACTGCCTCATTTCCAGTTTTATAATCCAGCTGGACGTGGACTGATTTTCCCCTGGGCGGTAATCCTCCCTCGGCGTTACTTAGCCGGCCTTCAGTCGGTGGCCGCACTGCCCCCGCAGGCCTTGCCCGGGGTGGCCCATGCTCTCACCTGACTCTCGACCCAACATGGCCATGTCCATGAACATATCGTGCAGCTCCTGGATGCTCGTCTCCAGCTTGATGATGTCCGCATGGCGGGCCTCCAATGTCTGCCAGTGTCTGCTTGGCCTGCTGAGTCTCCATGATGATCTGTGCGCAGGGAGGGGTGCTAGCGCCAAGGGGTGCTCTCCACCGCAGGGCTCGCATAAGGCTAAGCCCCAAAGCCTCGACGGTACACGTGGAACTTGATAGCTTGCTTTCTCTGTGTCCCTTCTTAAAGCTGAGTGGAACAAGGTTTCAGCATTGTTTATATGGATAGCATTCTCTGCTGAAACCGGAACTCTGTCCATTTTTGGTCCTTACTTACTGGCACTTTTACCTAGTATTCCCCGACTGAACAGGGGACGACCTCCCAGTGCCTCACATCCTTGAGAAATCCTTTTAGGCGCTTTAAAAGAAGTGCTTCAGTTAGCTCTGCACGCGTTTCGAAATTTCTTGTTACACACTATTGTTGTTGCCTTATACATATGCTCTCTGTGTTGCGAGCGTTTACATTTTAGGGCATTGTTCTTTTTCTGTGCAGCATGTACAATTTCTGAGATATATTCTTTGTTTTCATTTTTAGTTCTTGCATTTTAAACTGCTGAAGGTGTTTAATTAAGAAAACGAGTGGTACACTAGGCTTGCAATAATTCAAACTTTGATATTTCATACTTCCAATTAATTCAAACAAATTTCAAAATTTTGGTTGCCCTGCTATGCTTCAAACATATTCATAAGCCACTTAATTCGAACAGCGTTTAAGTGTAATCTATACTTTTCATTCTTGCAGCCCCGTTGAGTGTGCTTCTACAGAGCACCGGTGCACTGCAGAAAAGCAACACCCACGGAACTGGCTTCCATGTGTGTCCTTCTTCACAGTACGCCGGGTACCCAGTAGGAGGCATGCTCAAAGGGCTGAGTGGTAGTCCACAATAAACAACTTTTTTGCAGGATGAACAAAACTTAATTTTGTTTTGAGGTGTCATGTGCAGTCTAAACAGTTCAGAGTAGACATCTTTGAGGGATGAATTAAGTTATCTTATACATTTCACCCAGGTACACGTTTGTAGGAAATCATCAAGTATCTGCTTTGTATGTGTAGACATCCACATAACAAATCAACATTTTGCCTTGCATGATATTTAGGCAAATTGATGATAATTCAAACTTCCGATAATTAAAACAAAATTCGTGGCATCCTAAAATTTGAATTGATAAGAGTCCACTGTATTTTCAGGATACTTAAAGAAATTATAAATGAATCGGCAAAACGAAACGGTGTAACTTTCCGCCTTCCAACAACTTACCACTTCTTGAATCCAAGTGGAATCCTGAATTCAAACGAAATTCCAACTCAAGTTGAAAACTATAAGGCTATCTTAATTACAAAACTGCAAAGGACAAGGACAGGACAAGCGCTTTTACCCAAGTAGCCAAACAGTTAATTTAAATTCTCTAAGGCTATCTTTTCTACTCTAAGCACTGTCCACTGCACGACTGGGCTACATACATATTGAAAGAGCCTCGCATCTCCGAAGCTCGAAACCACGGGAGTAAAGCACCGTTCACACATATGCAACCGAGTAAGACCGAGAAAGACCAGACCAGGTTTTAAGCCTTTTGCGACGTCTTAGGACCAGATGCGCTGCAGTGGAGCTGGTCCTAAGAGATCGCAAGAGGCTTGAAAACCGGTCTGGTCTCTCTCGATCTAACTCGGTCGGAAGAGTGTGAACGGCCTTAAGCCGGCTAAATAAGCTGCCGTTTCGCACCAAGTGGTTATCAGAGAGAGGCCTTTAGCCAAGTGCTCACCCCTTGGGTGAAGATGGCAGGATTCCCACTCTCCAGCATCTCCTCAAGCTCTTCGTTGGTTGTCATTCGCCCAGCTGTGTGGCAAACGTGAGACACGCTCAGTCGTCTTCCGGCCCTAGACAGCGAGAGCGACTGCCTTCACCAGAATTGGTTTAGTACAACTCCTTCCTAGATTTCTTACCGTGAAATACCGAGCATGTGCCTGTGTCGCGACGAGTGCCCGCCCGCAGTTTTGGGAATATTTGAAAACTAAGCAGAGAACGTGTCAAGTACCCACCCCGGAGTTCTGAACCCACCTAGCCTACCGAGGAGCTGCTCCCCCTCAGCCCTTTCTCAGAGCGCCCTGCTGCAGAGTGGTGGAGCCCACCCCATCGTGCGTCCCTTCTGCCCTTCTACTCTTGGACCCAAAGAGTGCCCTTGCCCCAGTTTTTCAAGATTGTCTTCTAACCCTGGGTGGGCACTTGTCTTGTATTTCGTGGTACGCATGATACGTTGTAGGCCCGTTAGTGATAATGATCAAATGGCTAGAGAGACAGGTGGGAAGGAAGAATCTTGTTTCCGAAACCGGGAGAAAGGGAGTGCACCATGCTTCCAGAAATGTGGGGATTGCAAAGGTGCCTCGATCGGATTCTATTAAAATATAAGTAATGTCCCAAATTATTGTAAGCTTCCTTTTTTCATTTTTTTTTTTAGATATTTACTGTAAAGTTTTGAGCAAGTGCCCACTCAAGATATAGAGATAATCATGCAAAACTGGGGGTATGGCGCCTTTTAGGTCAACAACACGTAAAGGTATGTCCCTTTATTTTCCGAAAGTTACAAAATTGAGGGGTGGGAGCACGGCTGGGCAGGGACGCTGTAAAACGTGTTTCGAAATACAAATACTGGGATACATGATGAAGGCAGCTAAAATACTGATAATGAAACATATCTGTACTGAAACATCGCAATCAGTGTTGGGTAAAGTACATCTAAAAGGTACTTCAAGTAAAGTACAAAGTAAGTGAGACGTGATGTACTTTAACTAAAGTATTAAGTACACTGGGTGTAACATACTTGAAGTAAAGTACTATAAATACAATGTACTTTCAAAGTGAAGTACACATATTTTAACACAATCTTTCATGATGCCCCTTCATTCCCCTATACAGCGAGTTTTTACCTGGTATGCATTTCCCAGAGGTAATCAGGGGTGCATGACCTATTTTCAAAAACAGTGGCAAATATTTGATAATGTCAAGTGGCCACAGAGTAGTTATTTTCAGGAATGGAGTCAAATTCAAAAGTCCCTCTTCTGAATTTGGCGCCCCTTGCTCTGGATTGTTGCACCCAAGGGGATTAAATGTGCTAGGAAAGAGCATGACGTCAGCCCCGTAGCTTCCGCAAGCAATCCTCTCTTAGAGGTGTGTACACTCCCTAATGAAACAGTGAGTGTGCAAGGGCGCTGGTGATAATTATTTTTAATGTGACACCTAAGATTGGGGTGCGAAAAATTAATTAACTTTTATATAGAAGGAAAAGACAAAAGAGAATGTCTCAAAACATTGTGACGTTTCCTCTCTTGCATTTTACTTCGACTTGAAAATTTATTTTTCCGCACCACAGTCTCAGGTGCTACATCATGATTAATTTTGCTCCCCTAATATTTTAAACCTCCTCGCTTGCGCTGACCAAGCAAAAAGTGGCGAGAGTTCAAAAAGCTACGGGAAAGCCGCCCTGAGAACAAATGGATTTTGTCTGCTCACGTTTCTGGCAATAGTAGAATATCCCTCCCAGTATTTCTTCAGAGTTGACAAAGTACAATTTCGTGATACAAATTTAACGAAACCAAATTCGGGGAATGTACTTTGAAGTCGGCTATTGTACTTTCCTCGGAAAGTACCAGAAAAAATACTTCAAGTACAAGTACATACTCAGAGAATGTACTTCAAGTAAAGTACAAGTTTCCTAAATCTACTTGAAGTAGTACTTTAAGTACAATGTACTTAAAGTACTTCCCAACACTGATCGCAATACATATCAGAAATACATTTCAAGAACAGAAAATTAGTTAGAAATACAAATGCAGGAATTTTAATTTTTCCAAGGCAATAACACGCATACAATTTTGTAAAAAAAAGAAAAAAAACGCTTTTATGCGACGGATCTTGTTACATTGTAACGAGATCTGTTGGCCTGGTATTGTATCACGGTAGAAGGAATATGCCAAAAATGTATTCTAATACTGAAATGCAGATACTGATTAAAAAATTGTACCACGATAAAAAAATATAAATACTAAAAGTATTTCTGAAAATACTATCGCGATACATTTGTATCGCCCTGGTGCTTATTGTGGAATGGGCAGATGGGTAGGTATGTTTCTTTCAGGCAAGAGCTTCGATAGCACCACCAACTTCAAACAAATAAAAAAAAAAAAAAAAACATTAGTTAAGCATTTATAGAAACAAAACAGTACAAAAATAAATTAGTAATAAGCAAGTGTGAACATTCACAGGCCGTTAAAAAGCTCCAGAAAAAAATAGCACGCCAACTGTTGAACTCGGCAATGTTGTAACTACAGATTATTGAACAATGATGCAATCTTCCAAACTTCGATCATAGCTATTACTTACTGCAATTAAGAGGTGAGATCGATTTGTCACTATTAGTATACTACTAAAAATTTGGTGCAGAGAGGGGCATATTGCAAAGGTGAGAGCACATTGCGAGAAAATATTGGTTTGAGAAACCAAGCGGCATAAACTACCATAGTCTACTCGGCACTCAAGAGGGAGAAAAAAGATGAGACGAGAAGACATCATATATTACACACAGTTAAACTCGAGGGAGCCTAATTGAAAGGTTTAGGTTATCACATTTAAAACGAGGACTAATAAGGAGTGGAAAAAGGAAACAAAATTAAAGAATGCAGGGCAGGACCTGGCTGTAGAAAAAGAAAAGTGGCAAGTCATATATTGTTAATGAAGCTAGACAGGCACGTGGCTTCAATGCCATTAGGCAGTTCCGCCTCAATGCTGGCATAAAGCCCTGCTCCTCTACATTTCTCGTTGCTTGGCATTGTCTTTAGAGCCGCAATAACAGCGATCAAATTTCAGGCGAAAACTGACGCAGGTTTTAGCGGCTCCCGCAAAACTCCTACGACCTGCTTCGATGGTTCCACGCTTTTGCCGCCGGGTGGCACGAAACTTTGGTGCGTGGTCATGGAACTGTGAAACAGGTTGGGAAGAGCTTTGATAGAGTTGCAAACAGACTCACGGTACCACTGCTCCTGTCAACAATTTTGATAATCAGTAAAATGTCGCAATCTCAGTTTAAAGTCTCACATTTGCAAAAGAATCTTGCACTCAATTAAACTTGGCTGTTAATCATTTAATGCATCCCCAGCATTTACCATAATTTTTCAGTAATAAATAAAAAAACTGGCTACAACATGGTTATTTTGGTCAGGAACAAGTTTATACATACCACACAGCTCTAGCCAAGTATGAATGTGTGCATATTCCTAATGTGGCAGCTGTTACTACAAAGAATGCTTGTATTCTAAGATTAACAGAAGAAACAGTTCAGTTACAAAGATGCCCCAAGTAAAGAAAAGGACCTAGGGATGAAAATGTCAGTTGGGTTAAATGAAAATAATGTCAAAACCAACCAAATCTGGAAGTTCTGTGTGCGAAACCAAACGAGGACATCTGGCACGCTCCAGCGAAGAACAGAGGATTAATTTCGACACCCTGGGGATCGTCTCACGTGCAACCGAAATCTGATTACATGGCGCCTACTCGGCTATAAGCGTCCTTCCTATTGCGGTCCCTTTGGCTGGGATGCAAACTACCAACCGGGGATCTGTGGTCCAGCGCTTTGCCTCGGAGTCGGCGAGGCAGCTCAACTTTGAAACGAAGAGTGCTGTAAGCACAAAGACAGAAAGAGAGACAACATCAAGTGCACTGTGTTCTGTCTCTCTTTCGTGCACGTCCTATCTGGCAGTTTGGCGATGAAGCGAAAACGAGAGAAACTCACTGATTTCTAGTTGCCGCTGAATGCGGGCCTTGCACCGCTCCCTGTAATCCGTCTGGGTCTTGTTGTAGTCTGTCATCACCTCCACAAACTTCTGGGACAGCATTGAATGCTGAAAGCAGGAGAGCAAGTCAGCACAGAGCCAACAAGACTGACCAAAGCATCATGAAAGGCAAGGGTGTGAGAAGGTAGCCTGAGTGTGCTGCATGCATGAGCATAAAATGCAAACCAAGGAGCGGCCGACAATTACCAAACTCGTGCTCACTTCCTTTATCTAGTGCCGAAGGTACACCACGCCTATGTACTCAAAATATAATCTGCACACCATTTACAGGCATGGCCAATGGATCTACCAATCACCACAATAGCTAAATGGTGTAGAAGCCAATCACTACAACATATAGAGCGAGTCTGGCAAACAATAATGCCTGAAAAGTTTCTGGTTCTCAAAAATGTGGTCTGTGATAGACACTGAAAATGTTAGATGTTATGCACAATGTGGAATTCAGGAACCCTTTCCCCACAATAATTGTACCTCCATCTTTTTAATTCACGAGGCTCTTTCGGTAGGCTGCAATAACTGCCTAAACACACGCTCTGTGGACTCTGTTTACAAAAATTATTTAGGGGGGACACTACCCAAAAAAGTGAATGTTTGAACCGTTTCTCCGATTTAAATGACATTTACAGGGCTTGTTTCTGTTGATGTCGAGAACATTTCTGCCACATTTTGTTAACCTGGGTGAAGTAGAAAAAAAACTGCAAATGTTCAAATATGAAAGTGGGCATGTCTGCGTGAGGAAAACTGTAGTTTTGAAATTACTTATAAATTTGTCGTTTTCATGTCTTATATTGCTTTAGGACAGTTCAGAGCAGGTAGCTATGGAGCTATATTTTTATATTATACCATCTTTCATGGCAAAAAATACACAAAGACATTTCTGTTTCTTAGAATTCCATCCTTTTGTCCAAAATTTTAATTCTTGAGCATGAAAAATGACAAAAATAAAAAAATACAAGCTCACAGCTATCTTCCACTGAATTCAAGTTACGTAAGAACAAAACAATAGTCTTCCTAAAGTGAAATTTGTGCCGAAAAGTGGAATAGAGAAAAGTGTGTTCAAAGTGCTCCAATCTCTACCTTTTCTTTAGCATCGGCGGACCGAAAATAATTTATAAAAAATTAACTATGCAGTGTAAACACATGAAAATGTCTGGGAGTACTCTCTAGATGTTAATGGATGTATAAATATGACATTTCTCAAAATCAACTTTTTTTGCAGAAATTGCTTCTTCTGGATAGTGTCCCCCCTTAAGCAAACACAAATTATGCATCAACGCAATCGATGGCCGACTGCATTATTAATGCATCATGGCCCGACAACCTGCGGAGTGAAAAATGCCTATGAGCTATCATCAAAAACATGTCATTTCCTAAGTGATGTGCATTTCTGTAAAAGATGCATTCCAGAAAGCAAATGCACGGCGAACAACGAAAGGACTTTGACCGGCGCCACGTCCTGCTTCTGCGCGCAGCGTCGATGGTCACCGTTTTGTCGCCACATGCGAAGCACACGCCTCCAGACGAAATATATTGCCCGTTTGCCACATTTCTGATGTAGAAAATCCAGCCCCCAAACGACTGTCTGGTACACGTTAAATTCATGCGCTGTTCGTGAGAAATGGTCTCTCAGACATTAAAATCTTTGCGAGCTATGGCGAAAGACGACATGCCAGAAATATATGCAGATGTCGAGTCGACAGCGACTTCCGGACGGACGGACGGCGCCAGTGTGTAATGCCGTCGCACGCAACTCCATAAACCAGCCTTAACTTTACTGCGGACCTTACTGCGGTTGCGAGGTTCTATAAACACCGACGAGGTTAAAGGGACCATGAAACGATTTTGAAATCGAATTTCATCCACCGCACGTCGTAAAAGGTGTGAAAAGAAACCAAAACACAAAAATAGAGAGCCAACATAATTTTTTTTCGCTATAGAACTTTTAAATGAAAAGCAGACTCTTTCATACCTTTTTTCCTTTGAAAGCTCTGTGCCTTTTCACCGCAATGCATCCACGTCGCCTATTGGATAAGAGCCTATTTCACCAGCACCCCGATCATAAACAATAAATAGCTGGCGAGTGTTTCTCAAAAGTTTTGTTAAAGAATATTCTGATTTGTTGAATAATTAGCGATGTGATGGAAATTGCACAATTTTATGATGCTCGGAGCTGTGCGCCATCCATCGTGTGGTAAACAAAGCAAGAGAAAGATCAGACTGCGCCTGCGCACAGCCGCCTGTCTGCTGAAAAACATGGCGTCGGTGGTGATGATCGACGTGGTTGGTGTGGTGGAAGCTCATCATTCCGCGTAGAGAGTATCCTCGACTGAATTCTCGTCACGTGTCGCGATAACCCAGCACGTCATAGAAGGAAAGATCCATCTACTCGTGCAGGGATGTTGTGGCGAGACCCTCAAGACAGCAGAGACGCTCGTGCCGTCATCTTTCTTTACTTCGACTACAGTGGTGCTTTCTTAGCATTTGTCTCCTCAAACATCGCCCGGATTTTTTATTTTGCGTATCCCATGCGGGTGCTCAAGTTCAAGATATTACTGGTGCGTACTGTATTTAATGACGTGCATGAAGGATGCAAATTTTGACGCATTTTCATCACCCGAGAAAGATGATTAGTGTTAGCATTCCTTGAACGATCACAATGTCCATATGATCACGAAATCATAATTCTATGTTGCTATATATCTGCTAAGATTACATCGTGTTTTGCGATTGTAGAAAAGGCGTGTGGCGATATTTGTACCTATCAGTAGAATTGTGTTTTAAAGTCGTGATCGTCCAAGATGGCATACTGCATCTTTTTCTTTTCTTTTTTCATCCACTCTGCCATGAGAGCCTATCCTGACAAGATAGATGACCTGCTGCGCTTTGTACCGGCATATGGGACCAGTCCCATGCTATCGCTGTAGCACAACATATCTAAATGAATTTCACTCAGCTGCGATGTGTCCATGGTGATGGACACATCGCATGGACACATGGCGGTGATGAGAGACGCCAATTCAGAAATTATTTCGGTGGCATCGGTACTATCAGCACAGTAAAACCCTGCAGTAAAACCTATCGGCACACCGCCAGCTTACCGCTTAACGCTCCCTTTCTCTACTGCCCGGTGCCATAGTACGTCACGACCGTCAAAGTTCGCCGCGGCTTGTTGTGCGGTGAGTTAGGAAGAAAGAAAAACTCAATATTTCAATAATTTTTTGTGTAGAAGTTAATAAACCGAAACGAAAATGGATGCCTGTTTGAGCGTTCAGTGAACATTGAAGGTTTAATGTAAAAGTTATATGGCAAAAGTAAAAAGGTCAATTCATGGTCCCTTTAAGAACAGCAAGGCGTCTCTTTGGACGCTCGGCCCCCGCCCCTGCTCCTCGCCTTTCGCTGTGCTTTGGCTGCGCATGCTACAAGCTCGCACAGCCAAAGCCCATTTCCAGTGCGAACTCTCCTCCCTGCGGTTCTCATCTTTTCAGTAACTACATTCCACGCCAGATGATCCAGGCCTAAATTCGACCCTCAAAGATTCAGTCTAAAAAAATTGTATGTGCTACTATTGGTGATGTACGATTTCTCTTTTCTAAGATATCTGTGCACTAACTATTTTTTATTTTTTGACCACACCTTGAATTTCGCAGAACACAAACCCCAAGGAGTAAAAAAACACAGTTTAAAAAAAGAAAGAAAAGGTTTGAAAAGATATTAAAAATGAACGCCCTTTTTAGTGGGTCGATATACCCTTCAGAATTATCCATTATGTTTGGTTATGCATTTCAGTGCGTTTCTAATGGTGCGGATGCATTAAAAATGCCCTAAAAAGCTGAGATTTACCTTTTATTTTCAAAAACGCACTGCCACATGAAAACTTACAACTTATGTGTGTTGGTACTGAAGAGGAACAAAGTACATTAAGAAAATTATTTTGATAAAAAAATGTGTTACTGTGTTTCCTAAAATTAATGGACAATATTGAATATATAGGAAAAATACTAATTTTTCAAGAGAATAACAATCAAAGGTGGTCAGTCTAAAAATATGTATTCAACGAGTTTAGATAGTCTAAAACACATGCAACAAATGAGCAAAGTTAGTATTTCTTAAAAGCAAAGAAGCCAGTGTTGATTTTCGTCCATTTTCAGTATTGAGAATATTGCAAAATATTGAGTTTCCAAAAACCAAAAGGTGTACAACCACCTTTTAAGTTATTTTTTTGAAGACTCAGTTTTTAGGAAGTGTTTAACACATCTGCAGCCTTAAAAACACTCGGAAATGCATAATGAGACACATAGGACAATTCAAAAGAATATATTGACCTACTAAAACCGTGTGTTTACTTCGCAATCTTTTTAAAACCACCGTAAAATTCCGAGCGAACGCCCACCCAAAATGAAGAGATAAATGGTGAAAAACATGGGGTGGGCTATCTTTGGGGATGCCACAGCAAAATTTTATCAGAAATAATGATAAGAACCGGGGCACCCGATACAAACCGCGTGACAGGAACTGATACTGCAGATCACGGACACGGCGAATTCGCGTTTCATGATGCGATAAACAAGCCAGAATTCACTACGAACTCCTGTGTCATGGGAAAGGATACCGCAGGTTGCAGATGCAGCAGATTCGCGCGTTTCACAGCGCGATGGACCCGCGGAAACCCGCCGAGAACTCGCATCTCACGGTAACGGATACCGCGGAAACCGATATCGCGTGCGCAGATCGCGGACGAAAACGCGGGAATCCACTGCAAACCCGCATGTCACGGAAACAAGTAAAGCAGATCGCGGCCGCAGCAGAATCGCATTTCACGATGCAAAATACACGCGGAACAACTCGCGCGTGTTACAGCTAGGAATCAATATCGCGGGCAAAAACACTGGAATCCGCTAAAAACTCGGGAACGGATAGCGCAGATAGCAAACGCAGCAGATTTGCATTTCACGCATTTCACGCGCGCAGATCGCAGACAAAATCGCGGGACCGCAGGTCGCGCCGTTAACACGCGATTCCCGTCGGACATCGCGTGACGTCCGGCGGGAATCGGGGGAGGGCGATGTATCGGAATACCGTTCCCCAACAGATGTTGGACAAAAAGGAGGGTAGGCGATCCTTCAAACGTGGGCGTTCGCTCGGAATTTTACGGCATATGTAAAATTTTGTTTTTCACATTTTGAAACTTGCTTTCCAGCAAAATTTATGGTGTTGTAAAAAAAAAAAAAATAGTTATTGCAAAAAGTTAGGAAAAGTGACTTTCACATCACCACTACCACACAATTCTTTTAGACCGAATCCATGAGGGTCAGAATTTAGGCCTAAATCCTTCGGCGTGGAACGACACCACGGTCGATTCGTTTTGCGGCACCCGTGCGGGGAAAACAAGGCAAGGAATGCGGCCCCACCTGCGTCTTGCGTATCCTGAAGTCTGCGGACATCATCTGCGTCTGCTCCAACTGTTCGATGTTCTGCTCCATGACTGCGAGGAAAGACAGACGAACCCGTCCCGACTCAGAGGCGCATCCCCGACGAAACGGAACGACCCTCGGTCCCAACCGGCCACTCACCCCTTTAACTTGGCTCGCACTTTATTGGCAGTCTTCTTGATGTCGGCCATAAGGTCCTCCAGCTCATGCTTCACCTCTGCACAAACATGGAAGGCGCAAGTGTTGCAATTCTACGTCCTGCTTTAAAAAAAACGCCAAACTTAAAAAAAAAAAAAAAATTATGTGTTTGGACAGTATGTTTATGTCATAAGATAAACTCTCCTCTAGAAAAAAAAAGTTAGAGCGATCCTTATGTTGCGAGACACATTTTGAGTGAGGAGTGACACCGAAACACTCTTCTATTTTGGACGTTCACCCTACTACAACAACTTTCAGAACCGTTCAAAAGAAAAAAAGAAGACGAAGAATATGCATTACGACATTTACTTTGCAAAACTCATTTTGAGTTAGGAGCAATTCCGAAGCATGCTTCCCAATCAACCCTGAAATATTCTTTTTTTTAAACGAGAGGAGTGAGTTTTTTTTCTTTTCTTTTTTACTCCTCTTCTTACAAATAGCAATCTTAGTTTTCTAACTCATTAGAATTCACATGCCTGCTGCCAAGTGCCGTGCTTAGAAAAAAACAAAAAAACATCCGGGTCTATGCAAGGCACGAAAAGGTCTGGAAATAAGGGTGAGCTCTAGTCACATTCAAAAGAATGTTTCACAGTTGAAAAGAAGAACCAAATTACAAGCCATCTTTTGTCGGTCAGTGCCCAAAAGGCCTTGACAGGTTCGTTAATGTGACCGTGCACAGCTACCTCTGACCTTTTACATTAACAGCATTCATAACTGCCATCATAAGGAGATACAATGACTTGGGCAGCCACGGTCACTCGCAGATACGGCAAACAGATTCTATAGAGCCTGCCAGCCTTGGTTATTTATTTCTTCTTTCGTTAACGATACTGTGGCTTTCCACTGAAAGTCACAGCGAGAGTGTTATACAATGTTAAAAACACAAAGAAGAAGCATGAACATACAAAAAGCAGGCCAAGAAAATATGTCATTAAGGGCAGCAAACTTTTCAAGTGATGAAAGAGTTACTATACAATTTTCAAGGGAACTTCAGTCTTGTATTGCCTGGAAACTGCTGCAAGCCTCTAAATTTACAAAATCTTGTGGATTTCAGCCGGTGCTCCGTGAAACGTCTCGAAATTTCGATTGACGTCAAGCAAGAACTTTCGAGACCAACAATAAACTTCGATGTGCACATACTTTCATCTGTCTGTGGCGCTGACAGGATTGCGCTGTGTTTTTTCTTCACTTCTTCCACATTGGCTTGTATCTTGTCGATGTTTTCCCGAATCTCCTCCACCTGAGGCAGCAGAAAAGAAACCCGCAGTCAGAAAAGAAGAAACGGACGTAGAAGAAACACCCTCCTGGCGTTACCCCATCATTGATGGCTAGTGCTTGGTCATGCAATAGCAATCTTTAGCTACGTCCAGTGATAAGGTCAGTAGCCATCTTGCACAGAAGCTTTCAAAGGTGAAACACGAAGGCCACGTGGGTAACGGAATTGCACTAAGCAGACCGTCATAAAATTCACCTTATACCTCTTTCTACACTTCTCGAACAGTTTTAAAATGACAAAAAGGTCACTGCATGTCCTACAGATAAGGGCCTCTTTTGTCTGTGCGAGCAATTGATCTCTTTGTGCGTCATGTATGTTCTCTCCATCTGGAACTGTTTTCAACAAAGGAGATTTCTGCGTAGAGTGTGGTTGGGAAGGGCTTCGTGGGTATATATAGGATGGTCGAGAAATAAACCAGTTAGCTGAGTTTGAGACGTCCCTTTCTGTGTCTGTTCCTTCTGCTAAAAAGTTTCCAATTTCTTCCACCACAGTCTCAGGTGTTATATGACATGATTAGCTATCACCAGCTCGCCTGCACACTCACTGTCTTTTCACTTTGGTTGTACTGTCTCCAGTGCAAACATTTTATCTCCAATTACGTTCCAACACTTCGTGAGCTAAGGCAGCATGCTCGCGTTGGGAGACGAGCAAAAGTTATCTCCATCATTCTTATCCTGTCAGTGGCTGTGGTGAGCAAAAACAAACACATGAAAAAACAGTACAGATCATGGTCTTGAAATTCTGAGGTCTGTCCTCGCACGACCTACAGTACCGCACGGACCTGCTCGAGTGAAAATACTTACTGTGAGAATTTGTGGGACGGCATAGCGTCAAGGTACTCTCAGCACGGGCTCTGGGCAAAACTGTGCACTCAGACTTGTATTGCTTAAGATATAAGCTCACTAATGATAAACGTCTGTTTTCAAGGTCAGTTGGTTTTATGTCAACGCTCCAGCGTGGCCCTAGGGGGACTCACTGCAAACAGGTTGTGTGCCTTGGGTGTCTTGCGAGTGATGTAATTCAACAACAAGCTCCTAAAATTTGTTAGCATGGTGATAAAGCATGTGATCACCTTCACTCTGCAGATGGTGTAAGAAATAGTTGATGAAATCAAAAGTAAACATATACCTTACCAGTTTGTGCATTTATTCACCCAAATCCCAGACACTTGTGCCCTAGCAGTACAAGTATATATTCAATTTTGATTTCATCTTTAATTTGTTGCAGAAAATGCTAAGTAATTATTCATTTCCATTGTTTCACAACCATAAATCATTAGCATATAAGGACTGCATGACACAGTTAGCAAAAACATGACATCCATGCTTGTTTGTGTTGAATTTGGTCATATTTGCAGCAAACAATGCATTTTATCCCCCAAAATAACTGCCTCATAAGAGCACATCTCACCACACTACTACTCTTGACAACAAAATTTCATCTGCATCAAAAACACGGGAAAAATGTGCTAGTAGGATTCTCTGTACAAAGATCTTAACTACCTTGGATGCCATTAAAAAAAAGAAAAGAAAAAGTATGAACAGCAGATAACATTTAATGACATCCCCTGCCTAAGGACTGAAACAAATCTTTAAGGGCCTCAAGGAGAGTGTGACAGTAATCTTATCAGGCAGTCCTGCAAAACAGTCTGGTGGTCGCAGGAGCAGTATCACTTAACATTGACAGACAGTTCTCAGTGCTGCCCGTCACACTTGGCGTTCATGCAGCTGAGGCCAGTGTTGCCATCTCAAAAATAAAATAAAACACCCGCAATAGGATACTTGAGAAATTACAAAAATTGCTATATTTCCATTATAGTCTAAAATGGTACAACAAATAAAAGAGCCCTTAAAAGGAAGCTACACTGCTTGGCGCAGATGGCTTGCATGCACAGAACAATGTCCACTGCAGAATCTAACTCTGTTTTGCCACACCTGCCGACGGACCCCGCCGTCATTTTGATCTCTAGCCCAATATATGGTGGCAGTTCAAAGCTTCAGCGATCAAATTCAAATGCTTCACAAAAAGTTCTAATTTCCAGGGTGTCCGGCTTGTCTCAAGTCGCCTGAAACTTCCGGTAACCAGTTTCGATGCTTAGAATTCTATAGCCCCCGTGTTTTATTAATTTTTGCGCATGGTTTATTGGACCTATTTCACGTGGCAGACTTGGAAAATGCATTGGTACATTCATGCGCGAATCAGTAGAATTCTATAGCCCCCGTGTTTTATTAATTTTTGTGCATGGTTTATTGGACCTATTTCACGTGGTAGACTTGGAAAATGCATCGGTACATTCATGCGCGAATCAGTTGAAAGCATGTTTTGAGGTTTGCCACCATAATATCCCAACGCATTTGTTGCCCTTACTGACAACAATCTTGCTGGAAAGTAAGCAAAGATGACCGACCACAGGACTAACTAAACCCAGAAGGTAAGTTATTCTCGTATCATAAAAGTAAACTTCAGAAAATTTTAGACCATCATAAAAAACGCTCACATGACTTGAAAGCCGCTAAATATCCCGCCACCCGGAAAGAGACCATTTCTCCAGCTAGACGACATCAGAAAACTGCTAAATTTAGTGGGAAAACTGCTAAATTGGCAACACTGGCAGAGACTGCAGCTATAGCTACAAAATTGCAGAGGGGAAGCAAATTGGCTTAGAAGGGCGAGGGGAGGAGCCATACTTTTGGTTTTTAGTTTCTAGGCTAGGTGGCGCAAGCTACCGCCCGATATGAAGGGTACAGCCGTTGGCATCCGTCTATCCGTACACACAAACAGCAAACATTTTGCCACATAACAGGTCAGGAGTTTGCTCGAAACAGACATGTCTTTACACGTGGCAAGCCAAGTAATCCTGAATACACACACATAAATGTTTCTTTATCTGCAATTCTGGTGAGTATGGCCAAGAAAGAAACACCCAACTCACCTCCGCAAAAATTCGTCCATGAAGCTGGCACCATCTTCAACCGTGACCGAGACGTCATCTTCTCCTTGCGCCTGCAAGAACACAAAGGAGAAATTGTGTCAGTCTTCTCACTTCGCTAATTTTCCCCTAACCTACAATGGATCCAACCAAGTAGTAGTATCCCAAAAACCACTCAGAGAACTTGATGTTCAGAGTTGAAATTATGAAAGAAGAAAATGCGTTGATGAGACAAACAGGAGACAAGTACGGTATGAAGAACACATTGACCAGTGTCCCTCATAATTAAAGCTTTTTGTTGTTGTTTTTCATATTCGGTAGTTTTCTTTTTTTTGAAGGGGGGCGGGTTCATTTTATTTCACAGGATCACCATTTTTTGTGTAAATTGGTTAAGCTCTAACCAGATTTACACAAAAAAAAAACCATAAAACGTAAAACCCCGCCCATCAAAAAAAAAAAATCGAAAGAAAAAAAGAACAAAAAATAAACCCAGATATGAAAAAGAAAAACCTCAGAAAACAAAGAAGCTTATTTATAATGCACCAATCTCATAACATGCCCTAACCCTATGTCAATGCTGAACTTGGGCTTTGGTTGTACAAGGTCATCGGCTGTTGGCTTCAATGACTTTGTACAAATCAATGCAAGTCTGAACTCGTACAAGGACATCTGTGTAGGATAGAACTCTGACAAATGCTCTGTGAAAAAATTCAAAGCTGGGAACAGCGCAAGGAATTCTAATGACGGTTGTCAGAAAGGATTAGTAACAGACACAAAGACGACTCCATATGCAAATGCTGATTTTAGAGACTGCAACAGGTATATCATGGTGAACAAAACCCATTTGGTGAAAGCAATAAAAGAAAAATGTTAGCCTTGTTTGTTTTGTGTACACTTGACATATGCATGATAAAAGCTCAATTCCATTTGCACTTATTATTTGAGATTGATTCATTTACAGCACACCAGAAGCTCAAAAAACACACACACACATGAGGAAACATACACCTCTCTGCTTGAATATTGCATGGCTTCCTAATAACTCAGCCAGGGGGATAAAAAAAGTGTCAAAGCTAGGAAAGGTTAGAGGATAGATAATAAAATGGCAGAGGACCCATTGAGCATGAAAAATACCTTGTACAGTACAACCTACATCGGTGGGAGATAGTTCTTCAGTGTTTGGTAGATATGAAAATTGGTGCATATTTTCAAATTCATTTCAGCGGTGGTTTAGGAACAGGAGCTCGAGCTCATGTCATTTTCGAGCTCATTGTTCATGAAGTCTTTACTAGAAATCCTTGAGGGTTGTTCCTTCATTTCTCGCTCTTTCGTGGTCTCCGCGCCGTCCGCGAGCAAAACACAATCATTGCCGCATGCTCGAACCACACCCAGACAACGTACATAGAGGTGACATCACCGCGAAAAACAAACAGCCCAGCACGCAAGTTCCGGATAACAACAGTTGTCAGACTTGACGTTGCAGTACGTGGGAAGAAAGACATGCCACCACGCACCTTTTTATTATTATTATTTTTTCTCGTTACGAATCCCGAAAGGAAGAGAGCACGCACTCAACACTTCGTACGAGGAAACTCAGAAAAAGAAAGAAGACGGCTAAACTGTCGTACGTTATTTTCTCAGTTTTTTTCTTTGCCCATGCGCATTTTTTTTTCTTTTGTTCATTTGCTTCCGGAGTTATTCCGCCTCGCCGTGTGAATCAATAAACGGGCAACAGGAAGAGGTAGTACGCGCCGGTCAAGCGTTTCTCGACGTCAAGCACCGAAACACCGCACTGCCTAAAAGCTGCAGGAGTTCGTCCGGAGAGGCGCCTGAGAAGACGGGGAAGGGTTATCGGGCAGCTCTGTAACTAACGCCGCCACCGAGCTTATATTTAGACCGATGACGGCAACGTCCTCGCAGCCGCCAAAGCTCCAATTAGCGTCAGGAGGTAATCGAATTCGCGGAGGGGACCATCAGAGCGGGCCACGACGCAAAGGCCGCCCCCACACCGCCTCCATGAATGAAGGGCAACCCACACTACTCCACACATACACACAGCGTGTGTGTGTATGTGCGTGTAAAGAAAACAGCGAAAAAAAAAAGAAACGAGAACCTCCATTCACACATCTCAATTCCTGGCTTTACCATAAAAATAAAATTAAAAAAAAAAAAAACGTGTTAGAGATTTGACGACGCGGAGACCGATTTCGTGAGAGGAAGTTACGTAAATTTGTACGCCCTTCAACCACCTTAATTTCAAGCCGACGTCTTAAAAAAAAAAAAATGGAAGAAAGAAAAGGGGGTGGAGGAACATCACGCCGTGCTTTGCGGGCTTAACGAACTGCCCCCTCCCGTAGTCGTACACGAGCCATACCCCCATCGCCGTCGACGACCGCTCGTGACGAAGTACGGACGACCCGTTCGGTACATTTTTTTATTTTTGTTTTTACGGGGGGCCGACATCGGGATTGAAAGTTACGTGCTGGGTCATCGCGACGAAGTGGCGCGCCCGGTCAAAATAGCCGATCGTGTGCGTGCTCTGCTTCGGCCCCTCGAAAAGCTCTGATGAGCAACCCCCCCACACCACGATTGTAGGCTTAAGCACCTCGCTGGCCGCGTCAAAAATATTGATTCATTTTGTTTTTCGGGCGTCCCCTTGCCGCCGCCAAAGGCCGACCCGACGACGGATCGACGCCAAGCCGAGACTTCCTACGTACCCTCCCGAAAAAGAAAAAAAAAAACAAAGGCACCGACGCGGAAACCACCCTACTCCGACCCTCGCCGCCGTCGTCAGACTGCCTCTTTTCTTTTCTGAATTCTTTCATTCTCCGTACGCGGTGTTTGTGCCCCTGTCGCACGTAGTAGTGAGTAACTACGTGCGTGTGTTTCGCGGACACCGCGGCAGCCGTGTTCCTCGAGGAACAACTAGCCCGATCCGAGGACGCAATGTGCTCGGCGGTCGGGCCCGCCCGGCCGTCCCGTGCTTGCGGACCGTTCTCTTCGCTGAGAGCCCGACCAAGAGTTTCTCGAGGTGTGTGTGTGCGTGCGTGTGCGAGTGCGAGCAGCGCAGTGCCGGAGCCTTGCCCCGAGCCACAACCCGCCCCAACGCGACTCGCTGTTGCGATTCGTGGGGAGTGAGCTCACCGCTTTGAGGGCGGCCAGTCGGTCCTTGGTCATCCTTGATAGTCTAGCGAGGTCACAAAGTAGTCCACGGGCTCGGCACTTTCGACTAGTGTAACACACACGGGTGATGAAGACGGCACGTTTCCATTTTGGCCAGCGAAGACATCACCGCACGGGAAAAACTACTGCACTACTCCCTCCTCTGCAGATCGATTTTTGCAGGCACGGCCGACCGAGAATCGCGGAATCGCGTCTCAACAGCAGCGCCCCCGTCGTTTCATTCAGCGATAGAGGCTTGCAACAATCCCCAGTCGAGCGGCGGCGGCGTGGCGGTCGCGGCGGTCTCATAGTCGGCCGGCGAAGGAATCGGCGGCGCGGCGCCGGATATTCGTGCAGAGGCGTCCGATACTGGCGCGTAATTCAAAGTGAGGCGCCAGTATGGGCGCCTTACTTCAGTATGTCGTGTCGCCTTCTAGGCCTGCCATCGTTTGTTGGTCATCCTTTACAACGCAGTTCAGTCAAAGCATCAAAATTGAATGCTCATTTTGTAACACACCCTTCTTAAAACTACTTCCGCATGAAGTTTCGAAATATGCGGGAACGCAAGAAATTGGGAACTGACATGGTCACGATTTTTTACTTGCATAGTAAGCGGAGACACGGAACAATAAGAAACGGACGAAGCAACAAGCCTCCAACACAGCTTCCAGTTTTACCAAAGTTGAAAACTGGGCTAGTTGGTGTGGGCTAAACATAATGTACGTAAAACAGCGCAGAACGACAAAGCGAAGGAACAACCAACGACGGAACAGGCGCTGACTCGCAACAAAAGGTTTTATTACAAAAAACATCAAAAGTAAGCACGTGAGGCAGAAATCTACACATGCGCCAACCTTTCTGCCTCATCACATAAGTCACCGGTCATCCGCGTGCTCGCCCCCCCCCCCCCCCCCCCTCTCCTTTTTTTTTTTTTTCGTTGTCGAAGTGAAAACAACATCTTTTTTACAGATAGCATCACTGACGGCTCGGTGTTGCATTGCGCCCCGCTTTCCGCTATGTAAAAGGCCTCTATCACCTCCCCGGTAACTTTGTCTTTGTGCCTCTCTACAAGCGCGGCCTCCTCGAAGGACCCTTACTATTCATGAAAAACCCACAAAACAAGGCCACTAAAAAACAAAAAAACAAAAAACCGCTTCATACCACTATTTAACGTCAAGGACGAATCCAGGAGAAAAACTCACTGGAGAAAAGCTGACCGCAAAACTGACGGAGAAAAGCTGACCAATTTTCTTTTTCTTTTCATATGAAGCTGTGTTTGGATCATGCGTAACATCAATTTATTATCATTAAAATTTGACAGCTTTGTAAGAAGAGAATGCCCTTTTTGTAAATTTTTTAAAGCTTATATGGTATATTGCTCCCAAATAAATAATTGCGGGCAAGTGTTTCCTGTGGTTTACTCTCTAGGCAACGGAAGCTTACCTGAAAACTTTAGGAGCTTGAAGAACAGAAAAAACTTCGAAAACTCAATAATGTCTGCTTAAAACCTAAGAAGCAAAACTCTAAATGCCCAAAATCCGAAAGGGCATGCGGAACAACGCGGAGCCAGAAATTATTTTTGAAGCTTTTGTTACTTTGAAAACAGGATAGAAAGGTCAGGATATCGAGGTTTCTTTCTTCGGCGGACATGCACGTTTTCTATTCTGTTTTCAAAGGTTAATATGGCTTCAAAGAGAATTTCAGGCACCGTTCATGCTGGTGTTTTCAAACGTTGCCTTTGTGTCATGGCACCTTTTTATGTCGAGCCACCCATGACCTTCAGAGCTGCACACTGGCACCGTTGTTACTATAGTGACCTATATAAGAAGTGGTCCTCTGTAAGGTATAGCGAATAGGGCGAGTTGGTAACCGCTCAAACGACGAAGACGGAGTGAACACAACAAACACGACAGGACGAAGCTGTTCTCGCAACTAAAGTTTTATTAGTGAAAATAACAGAGAAAAACAGCATAGCCGACACTGATTACATCAACAAACACCTACTTATCTATCAGGCACCACACAATCTTCGGCGCTGAAACGGCTCACACACCGCTATTCATATTAGCTCGCAAAAAACATAGCTCTTTATGTGACAAAGCTACCGACGGCGAACAGTCAAGCCGTCAATAAGTTGCTGTCTTTTTACGGGTGTCCGACGTTCTGATTTTATGCTTGCGGCGTCATTAATATACAAAATGGGTGATTACTAATTTCCGAGGAATTTGTAAATATGCCCAATGAACTTCAAGAATATTACAAAAAAGAGGACAATTATTTTAATGAGGTGACGAACTCTAATTGTGTTAAATTGCCACGTGTGACGCACAATCCACTAAGGTAAGTAAAAAAAAAAAATCAGTGAGTTTTTCTTTGTTTTTTTGCCGAGAACGGTGTGCTTACACAGTTGCCAGAGGACAAAATACGCATGGTCTCCTACTGCCCTTTTATGTTCCAACGCCCAGTTCGCCAAACATAAAACAACCCCCACCGGAACGGAATGTCGTACACCACTCCTACCTGACAAGCTACATCTTGGATTCTATGTTTTTTTCTGACACCCCTGAGGACCACCCGAAAAGGGGGTGAACCTTTCTAATATGTGATGAGCTTTGAAAACTAAATTTACACCGAACCTCTTTGCCACTGATTTCAAGTTTTGAGAGATTAAGTGGTAGTGAAGCACACAGAAAACATTCTTCACCACCGGTTTTTCCACAGGAGCCGAACTAAACCTTCCAAACACCTTGAACACAACTCTAACAATTACATCCTGGTGATGGCCCGCTTCCAAAAGACGCAACTTTTGCAACTCAAGTGTCTCTCCAACCCAATGCGTACAGGACTTTTTACAGGCGTTATCCATCACAGTCGCAATTACACACCTCTTAACTATTTTCGAGTTACAGCTGTCAGCTGCCAACAAAGGCTTTGCCGATTCCTTGCCGTACCTCCAGCACAGGCCCTCTTCCGTCTGCTACAGGAGGTCTAAGTACTGAATTTTACCCTGAAGGGTACTTTTCTCTGTGAACGTCAAATCGTAGCACTTGTCTGCTATGTACTTCTTAACCGTCTTTAGACTCTCTACCAGCCCTTCCTTGAGAGCACAAATCAAAATATCGTCTACATAGCGACGGCTCCACTCGGCAAAGACCGCACAACCGTGCTCGGACAATATGTCGCATGTGAAGGTCGTCCAGTGTGGGTGGGTGGTGTGAAGGGAAAGGGGGGGGGGCAGCATGAATCACTCAGACTATAATGCAATTACATGCAATGGCGCAAGCGAGCTGGACAAGAATGACGAAAATGATCCCTGGAGAGGGGGAACAAGAGGGACAAAGGACAAACACAAATCTCCGAACACAGCTGGATGACAGGTGTGCGACCGAAAAAATCCGCCTGGTCCGGGTATCGAACCCGGGACCACTCCATTTCCAGTGGAGCGCTCTGGCAACTGAGCTAACTAGGGGTTTGACGTCAGTAGAGCAAACAGGTTTTATCAACTGCCACCAGTCTAACACCAACAAGGGTGGAAGGCTTACATTTTAAGGGTATGATTATCGGGCTTTCGGTGACCTAGTGGAGAGGATGTGTTTATTTTTCGGTAGTGTTGTTAAAAAAAAAAAACATAAAAACTTGAAGTTGTGTTTAAGACTTGTTGTTTTGTCCGTTTTTTTTTTCTTATTATCGTTTTGTGTCTGCGATAACCATAGAAGTTCTTGACCAGCTCGCTTGTGTTTTTACCCTTTCTGGGATGATTTCTTACTTTACTATTTTTCTGTAGTTTGCGAATTGGCAATGGTTAGGGTAACTAGAGCAAACGTTTGGAAAGCGAGGGATATTCATGAGTTATAAATGAGCTCTAAAGATTTAAATGACGTCTGTCATGCTCCATTCACATGCACAAACAAAATAAAGAAAATACAATTCGGCAGTTTAAAGAGAGGGATATGATTATCTTTTATATGTTGTTTCGTTTCGCATGAAGAGCTGTCCTAACAAGATGCGGCAAATGCCGTCACCAAAAAACAACAACAACAACATACACTCCCCCCCCCCAAAAAAAAAAGAAGAAAAAAAAAGTGAAGCTTGCGGCGCGCGCGTTTGTTTTCAGTTTGGACATCGGCCGTGCAAACTTGCTCCTCGCCTCCTCACTGTCCTCTCTTCCCCTTTCCTGTTTTCGGGAGACTGGGGACCGACGACAACAGGGGAGGCCTTGACGACACCAGGAGAGCGTGTGTGTGGTTGTGCTCTCCGCTGGCTGCTGTCCGAGCGCTTGCCAGAGTGGGCCGTTTATAACGAAAAATACAGCCATCAGGCTCGAAATACATACGTGCGATTGTCATTTACGGATATTGTGGATCCTATTCAGCCTATTTCTGAACACGACGGGAATATTTCAGATTTCGTTAAAGTATCAGAAGCTCCGCCTTCAGCGCAGAAGGTTCAAGCTCTGTGCAAGCCTCGTATTCAAGAGACACAAATTATTCCTGCTTGGTGCCGCGGCGTGAGGAGCCGCGCGAGCGTCTGGCACAACGAAAACGCGCTTTCTGGCAAGAGTGTTTTTGCAGAGTTGTTTCCGGGACCACGCTTTCTGGTCTGTCTTGAAGATGCGGAGCAAATGAATCTTTACAACACAGTATGTTCTTAAAACTACTCCCTCCCTCCCTCCCCCTCCTTCCCCCTCGTCCCTACTTCCCCACTCCTCTTCTTCTTTCGATGCTCCTCCAGAGTATACTTTTTATACCTGAGAGACTCCCTCCTCCGTTTGGAAGTGTTAATTCGACAATTATATTTGTGTCCATTGTTAACAGTATAATTTTGTGTTTCTATTATTTTGCACACAAAAGCTTTGAAGTTTAAACAAAACACGGAGGTTGTCAAAGCTTGGGGAAGGACTTGAGAACGACATTCCTGTGAGAGCGGCTGCGAACGTTCGGCTGTCCCTCTGAAGCCACTGATCTTTCTTTTGAGGTATCCCTCCCACACACACGTGTAGTTCCATTTATTGTCGGATTAACATGTCACATCTATGTAGTGCTTTCAATGCTTCTATTCCCGGGGACAACTTTCTGAGATAGTTCAGCAACAACGAAAACATGTTGGGGTGCCTCAATGATGGGTACATATAAAATGGGTCATGCAACAATTTTTTTAAACTTTCAGTAAATATCGTTAGGGGCTAATCCATGACGTTAATAACTTGCAAAAACTCCTATTAGGCTTCCTCCCCTCTTGATGGCAGACGTAAAAAGAAAAAAAAATTGAGGAAAGAAACAGCTTCCTTTTTCCTCGTACGAAACGTAACGTTTCTGTAGTCTTTTAGCTCAGAAGGTAGACATGTGTATAGATTCTGTAAGTGTGCTTTGCCAACTGGGTCTCTTAGGCGGTCACACACTTCAAACCCAAAGATCTTTTTTTCTTTTTTTTTTTTTCAGGTTTGCGTTGCAAATTTGTTAGCTGCCTGTAAAGTGTCGACCACGTTAATTAAGAAACCAAAAATCTAGAGCAAAAAAAAAAAAACCCACTGAAATGCTTTCTTCAATGTGTGCATCTTGCCCTCCCAAAAAAGCCGGAAGACGACGACATGCTCCGAATGTGCAGCGCAATTCCGTCTGCTTCTTTTGCCGGGGTTGTGGTGACGTCAGAACGCTGATCTCTGATTGGCTCTGGTTGAAGGATAGGGGTAGACCTCAAAGGAAGCTGCTTTGAGGTCTACCCACTATCCTTCAATCGGAGCCAATCGGATCTCGGCGTCTTTCTGACGTCACCAGAATTCCCTGCAAAAGAAGCAGACGGAATTGCGCTACAAGACGCGCTGTCGACGATACTGGCGTAAGGTAGGCGGTGCTACGTGGTGATGACGTTTGGAGGGAAAGGCGCGAACTCTTTCTTCTATAGGGGGCGCCGGTGCGCCAGGTGCGCCCACCGTTGGGTGCACCTATGGGTGGGCCGCCGATCCAAGTTTGCGTCGGCGGCGGCGCGCCGGCATCCCGGCAGTGTGTGCCGCTCTACGACGGATCTTGCAGCTCGAGGCTCGGTTCGGCTATTTTTGGGTGACGCCGCGACGATTGGCTTTGAGATAGGCCGTGGCCTCCGCGAACAATCGCGGGGGGGACGGCTGCGAGACAATGGGAACTTATCGAAACAATATCTTTTTTTGTTTGTTTGTTTTGTTTCTGCAAATATTGCAGTAGAAGAGTGTGTACATACAGAAAACGCCTCTGTTGTGATCTAACTGATGGCGACGGTCGCTAGTTTAGGTTTCGATAAGGTCCGTGTGCGTTCTGTGAAGTGGTGCTCGAATAGGTGTCGTAATTTTATATGTGTACTCCGAAAGAATTTGTGTTGACGTGGACAAAAACAAATAAAATAAATATTAGTGCTGATAGTCATCTGTTGGGGCCGAGTCATTTTGGAACACCTTTCGGAACAGCAAAAGGTTCATTTTGGACCAGCAACAAATACTTTAAGGACGCCAACGTGAACCCTAATTAGTTACGTTGCGAATATCATGTTAGCTCGTACAACTAAAAGACAATGCTTGTTTAAGTTTTTACTCCTGTGCAACCACTTCTTAGCATCCACTTCGCAACAGACATTTGCCTTTTTTGCATCGCATCTCCCACAATCTTAAATCAGTTGGCAACCGTTACGGTATCGGCACAGTGTTTAAGAATGATTTTAGGCTTAACAGATTAACGCCGTTTGTTTCCGCGAAGAGTTCATGTACTTACCAGCACAGAGAAAGATATGTCAATTCTGTGTCGGGTGTAGTCTACAAAACTCCTTTTGATTGTGGCATCCGCTACATAGGGCAAACCAAGCGTTGCCTCAATGGCCATTTAACTGAACACGAACGTTGTAATAAGAACGGGGACCCCTACTCAGAATTGTCGAAATATGTTATTGAGTGTAATAATTGTGTACTGCTTTGGCAGTCCACCCCTGAGAGATGACCACAAACGGTTGGTGAAAGAGTCTCTCACTATCATTAATCATGATAATGCAGTTAGTTTAGATACAAAGTTAAGAAGATTTCTACAAATCTGATCGCCTTGTTTTGTTCTGAGCAAGGTCACCCACGAACCTCTGTTGGCCTTTGCCGACTTTCTCTTTGTGTACTTTCTTTTGTTTTGTGTTCGTTTCGGTGTTTTGTTGCTCGAGGTTTTGCTCCACGATCCTGTTGTTTTGTCCCTAGCCCTCTATCGCTTTGTACCATTCTTTGTTTTTGTTTGTTTGTTTGTTTTGTGTTCGTTTGAGTATTTCGAAGTTTGAGGTTTTTTCTTATGGTCCTGTTGGTTTGTTTCAAAAAAAGGGTGTTCTAGTTTTCTTTGTGCGTCTTATCAGTATGTTCGGGTGAAACGATTCAGGTTCAACCCAGCCTCTTTCGGCTTTGTGCCAAGTCCTTTGAGTTTGTGTAAAGAGTGTTCTCACTTTCCTTCTTTTTTCTTTTGGTTTGTGGGGACAGTAAAACCCTATATAAGCACGAACCTTCTGTGGAATAAAATTCAGCTGTGTTTGAGACTCTGTGTGTTGTGTCGTCCTTCGTCTTTTCCTAAGTTCCGGGGGTTTGTCTTAAATTATGTCAAACCTTCACCAGCTCGTTTGCGCCCTAACTTTTTGGCTCGCTTAGTTTCGGCTTGATGCCGTGTACAAGGATGACACTTCTCGCCACGTAAAGTCCACTACAAATTTTTAAATAAAAATGTTACGGTGCGGTTAGACTGCATTGTGGTCAATCGTCAATTCCACAACTACATTATGCTCCCAAACAAAAGAAAAAAAAGAAGGTGTTAAGAACATTTGTTTTGAAAGCTAAGTAATTAACTAATTTTGCCCGTTTTCTAGTGGCGGCCACGGCCACCAACTTTGCCCCAGTGCGACAAGGATCTTAACGCCAATTCCCTGTTTAAAGCAGTCTGGACCGACCAAAAAAAAATCATGCTGTGTTTTGATTTTTTTTTTACTTCAATCAGGTATGCTTGTCGGAACAAAATTAAAACAATCATAATAATATATATATATATATATATATATATATATATATATATATATATATATATATATATATATATATATATATATATATATATATTTTTTTTAAATGTCTGATGCGTGCATTATCTAGGAGTGCTTTCCCTCAGCACGCGGCTGCGCAGAGGTGAAACATGATGCGGAAAATCGCGATGTCCACTTAACGGGTGTCGCTTCACCTCAGTGCACCAGTGTGCGGTGAGGGGAAGCACACTCGCGAAGCCAAGTACGTTCTAACTCGCCGGAACAGCCTTGGGGCATCGGTGGCCCAGTCTGCTAACGCACCTCAACTCGGAGCGCGTGGAGCGAAGGCTCGCTCTGGAGAATCCAGGGATCCTGGGTCCAATCCCCACCCCTGCCCGTTTCGATCGGGATGAGCATCGTATACCGGCTCGCGGTCCTGTATCACTACTGCGTGATGCACGTTAAAGACCCCAGGCTAGCGGTTCTACTGCACTGGCTAAATTGCTCATCTATAGCTTGGAGACAAGTCGCCCGTTGATGCTGACTAAGTTCCGACCCTAAAAACATAAACACAAACACATAAACATATACAAAACACAATAGCCACCGCAACACATCAGAAACAATTAGAAATGTCGCCGAACTTCCAAGTATACTTTCAGTGCTTGATAGGAAGATCGAATGAAATAGTACGTTATTCGAAGCGATATTGGAAAAACTCCCACAAGTTTGGGTATTCAGAAAGTGGTATAGGCGTTTGCCTCAACGCTGGTGCACATTCCTCACATTTCGACGGCATGTAGCTGTTAAATCAAAGCCTGTAATCTGGCGCAATTTGGCGCAGGTAGAGCAGCAATCACATCACTGTGTTGTATGCTGCAAAAAACAAAACAAAACAAAAAAAAATTATAGGAACGTTTTAGAGATATCCTGATGGGATAATTCACCTCGGGCTCTCTGCTGCCGATATACACTTCGTAAGCCAAGTAATCGTAACAAGATAAGCCAAAATGGCACACTGAAACTACTTTAAACGCAGGACGGTTAGGGTCTCAAACTCTTGTCGGACCTCTGTTGGAGTTAGAAAAACTGATGTTGGAAAGAGGACCTGTGGCGCCTTCTATGAGGAAGACCAGGAAACGAGAGTCGAGGCGCCATTCGATTTCTGCGGTTGTCTGCTCTCACCGATCGATGACGCCGCAAGCCTGCCCCAGTTCTCGTTAAATTCGAGAGCCTAGATTTAAGAGATGGTGCAACTCGAGCCTTAGAGAGCGTTGGAAATTTAATGACGGACGCCACCCCCTGCCAAACGCTGCCCCCCGCGCAGATTGGTCGCACGTGCGCATACACGAGTTGTCGAGCGGCAAGGATCATATCGGGGCGGAGAGTCGGGGCAAGTCGGGAGACGCTTGCAAACGATCGATGCCAAATACCTGGACGCTTTCGACCCGTCTTCCCAACTAGTATTACCAACGCGGCCCATCAACCACGTGACCTCAATGGGGGAAAGTGGGAAGCACTCTGAAATCTAGGCACACCCCGTTGAATATGCTGCAGAGGAGGCCCCAGCGCAGCCCAGCCGCGAGTGCGACTTTCCGCGATGGTAGCTCGCCGTAGTAAGTAATGAAGCGGCCGCGCGTTCTGGGCTGCGGTAGAGAGAGTTGCTTTTCCGCAGGAATAATCTATATCGCGTGTCGCGCCGGGAGAAAAAGCGTGGTTTCGGCAGTTTCCGCGGGTTGACACCACGGGTGTACGTCGCCGAGCTCGCCTTAATTGAGTATCTGCATGCAATGGCCGGGTAGCTGCACCTGCCCACTTGTGACTTGTAACGAGTTTTTCTGCGTCGCATGTACGCGGAGCGTGAGTTCGTCTGCTTCTTTTTGCAAGGGTTGTGGTGACGTCAGAACGCTGAGCTCTGATTGGCTCCGATTGAAGGACAGGGGATAGACCCCAGAGCAAACTGCCTTCAGGTCTACCCACACAGGAAAATTTCTTTGTGCGTTTTCATTTTGAGGTGTTGCCCGTAAAGACGTACGTGGCTGGTGAAAAGGGGCTTTTTTGAGCCATGGTGAACGAACTGTGCTCTCTGTCCCTTTCCCCGAAACTTTGGAGCATGTTTTCCTATACTGCACGAACGCCGAGTTGTTTTGGGCTGAGTTGAGAGCGGAACTTTGCATTGATTTATATGTGGGTTGGGAACAGGCGAAGTTCCTAAAGTTCGAGACGTGTCCATACGCCGCTGAACTAAGTGGTATGTGATTCCATTTTTGACACCGGCGAACTCAATGTAGTCACATTCCACAAAATGCAAGGAGCATATGAATCGGGTAGCGTCCGCTTTCCGAGGTTCCCGTAGCTGTTCTACAGGAATTGCAGCCAGCTATTGATCAGGACCCGTTGATATTTCGGAAACTTGTGCACTCTGCCGCACAAAGCCTCTTTCAGATGCAGGACATGTGAGGCAGCTCTTCACGCAACATCTTGGGAGTATTCTTTTCGGAGCCGATCACGGGAATTCACCACGAGCACTCACTGCTAATTGCCAACACTTAAATGTACAAAAAAACTCATTTTGAAGTATAGAACAGCGAGCGGAACAAACATAACTGCAAAGGAATCGCACAACGGATCTCGCAACGCATTTCGTCTGCTGCGCACGGAAAAAAAAAATCGCACGGTCGGGTGCAGACACGACTTCCGCCACTCACTCTCTCCTCTTCATTTCTCCGTGCGGTGCGGGGATTTCAGTTTCGAGCAGTTGCGTTTTTTGGCTTTATTAAAAAAATCCGTGACTCTGCAGCAAAATATTAACAATCCTCTTCGGAGGCCGCTCTGCGCGCCTCACAGCCCGATCCGCAGCTCGCGCAGCTCGATCGAGCCAGTCTAGAGTGCCTTCATGTTCCACGAAGGCACCCTAAGCTAGTCGGGTGGCCCAAGCCTGCCGGGCCCTGGACTGGGGACTCCAACCACGGGGCTCAATGACACGCACTCCATCTAAATAAAGCTGGTCCAACCAAGCAACGACGGGGATTGCGTAGAATGACGTTCGCTTATCTCAATACTTGACGTTAAAAATTTGAGACCGTGGCGATACTCTGCTCCGCAAGCGGAACACATTGCGTAGAGTGACGTTCGCTTATCTCAATACTTGACGTCAAAAATTTGAGACCGTTGCGATACTCAGCGCGGTCTAGCGCGGTCCAGAGCTGTTTATACTCAGAGAGCTTGATCTTGTTAAGGAGATTTTGACAGCCTGGCAACCACAGCAACGTAGTCTGACAACCGGGGGATGACTACTCCCACCCGCCATTTTGTGGCTTTGACTCATAGAAGCTCTATGCGATTTCTCAGGAAAAAACAAGACAAAGGAATAACGCCATTTTGTGTTATCGCGAAATCCGCTGGTTTCGAAATCGCGGGCAACGAACTCCGCTCATTGGCCAAACTCTCTCAATATAAACGGCTCTGGCGTTGTATAAGGGCCTCAGCGCGGTCGGCAAAGGGGCGCCACCAACGGGGAAAAGGCTAAACCTTACTGTATTCTTTATTCATTTTTTTCTATTCGGTGTTTAGTGAATTGTTGAAATAAAAGCTTTGATTAGGTGGCGCAAGACGCCACCCGGTTAAGAAAAGTTCAGTCCCATTCATCCACCCATCCATTCAAATACTTCATTGTCATTTCAGACCTATACATCCGGTAAAGGTATCAGTGAAAGAGCCCGATAACACTGCGGATATGATTAAGGCACTCGCGAAGCGAGGTTACGGTTGCAGCTAAAGTAATAAAGTCGCTCTTCAGAGACATTCACAGATAACGAATGCCCAGCGTGCCCAGCGTGTGCGCAATCGCACAGAAATGTTTTATGCGTTGGCGTGTATAACGGCAGTGGTATGTAATAAGCTTGTATGCCTATGAATCCTCCTACGCACCTAAAAGAAAAGAAGGAATGCACGATATATACCGTATTGCAAGACCGTTATACTCCGCACTCGGCGAAGCCTCATGCCTGATGCCAACGACGACCTCTAGGTTATTTATTTTGTTGCTTTAGATTTTTTATCGTGACGACTATACTCCACCGTGCCTCAGAGTTTCCAGCGGAGATACGACAGTTTTTAATCATTATTATTATTGTCGTTTGAAGGGCACTTTTCCTTTGCTGCTTCGTGCCTGACGCCATAAAAGTATGGGGCGGGAAAAGTTAGCGCCACGTATAAAAAAATAGAAGTTTAGTTCATGGTCGGATTGGTTTATGGTTACAATTAGTCCAATAAATTTAGTCCCATAATTAATTTGTCCAATTATTTAGCTTCGTTCTTAGCATATTTTGTGTGCATGCGTGAAACACAGCACCCAACGAGAAGACATGAGAAGTACGTTGCAACTGCTGAACCATAGACAATTTAATGTCACCAAAACCCTGGGCTGGAGAACACTTGTCGGCATCTGTGTATCGTTTTGAAAGCACTACAAAACACGTCGGGGACACTGGATTTCTCGACCAACTTAAAGTGCGTGCGCGTGTGATGTGTGTGTATGCCATTCTTTCTTTTCAGATTATATATAGGCGCGAAAAATCCACACGGACTAGGGCCGGAATAACAGCACCCAGATGTTGGCCGAGACTCTACATTACGCAGGCCCGTGTGGATTTTTCGCGCCTATAATTGCTCTGTCCATTTTTTGCGGGCGTATAGAGATCATCAGCTCACCAAAAATTGAGATTGTCAACGGTTTCAAACTTAATCGGTGTTATTTTTACCAAGAATATGTAATGCAATAGTCATATTATTACCTTATTTATTTCTGAGCTATCAGAAGTAGTAGGTATACGGTACACCGCCACCTGTATACATGTGATCAAGAAATGAAACATCATTATTATTATAAAACTTGTTATTCTACTCTCAATAAGTTGTATACCGTAAAATCCCGTGAGGGCGCCCCCCCCCCCCCCCCGTCCCCGAGAGATCGCCCATCCCGTTTTTCTGGCTAAATATCTGTAGCATAAAAATTCCTAAACATCACCCACACCCCGATTCCCGTTGTACGTCAAGCGATGTACGACGGGAATTGCGCATCAACGGCGCGATCGGCGGTACCGGTGTGTCCGAGATGCGAATTCATAGCGGGTTCCCGCGTTTTTGTCTGCGATCTGCGCGCGATATCGGTTCGCGTAACACGCTAATTGTTCCTGCGTGTATATTGCATCGTGAAATGCGAATCTGCTGCGTTCGCGGGGATCCGGTCAAAAGGGTCCCAGTCAAAATGGTCCCGGACAAAATGGTCCCGGACAAAATGGTCCCGGACAAAATGGTCCCAACTGCCATTCCGGACAAAATGGTCCCAGCGTGGCATTATTTATTTGCTGTTTGCAGGTTTTTTGTATTTTCTACTCTTGATGGATATTAGCAGCGGCTTGTAACTCTCTGCACGCAGTACGTGCAAGGGCTCCGTTCCTTGAACGACTTTTTGAGGGGTGTGGGTCATATGAATACATTTTCGTGTTAGGCCTTCGCTTCAGCAGCGTCAACTTCTAGTCTCTTAAGTGGTCTATGTAATAAATACGCTCATAATTGCGAAATCAATTTTTGATTTCTTTAATATACAATGTTCAGACAGAGCGATGCTGTTTCTGATAAATAGAACACGGTGGTACGAGGTTCATTTAAAAAAGACCACGTCAAGAACCTGTAGTACGTGTATGATAATGATTTTCATTCCGAATATCGGTTTGAAGCCCGATAGCGCTAATTTGAAAAGAGGTTCTGGCGATAGAAAGATATTGATTACACACGTGGAATATATCGGTAGAAATCAAGAACCTTTGAGAAATAAAGTTACGTGGTATAGACAGAAGAAATCTAAAATCTGTTTCAAATGATTATAATGAAAATGTTGATATTATCCTTGAACGTGTGTTAAAATAAAAGTACCAAACCATTTTATCATATTAAGAGCGCTCAAAGTATTGATAAATTAACCTGGGGCCATTTTGTCCGGGTTGGCACTTGGGACCTTTTTGTCCGGGACCATTTTGTCCGGGACCATTTCGCCCGGGACCATTTTGACCGGGACCATTCTGACCGGGACCATTTTGTCCTACACCCGCGTTCGCGATCTGCGGTAACCGTTCCCGACTTCGTAGCGGATTCCCGTGTTTTTGTCCGCGATCTGAGCGCGCGATATCGTTTTCCGTGACAGGCAAGATTGTAGCGGGTTCCCGCATCTTTATCGCTGCGCCGGCCACTTGCGATATTCTTTCCCGTGACACAGGAGTTTGTAACGAATTCCCGCGTGTTTATCGCATCGTGAAACGCGAATTGGCCGTGTCCGCGATCTGCAGTATCAGTTCCCACGTCACGTGGTTTGTAACTGGTGCCCAGGCGCTTGTAATTAATTTTTGATAAAGTTTTGCTGTGGCATCCCCATGTTTTTCACCATTTATATGTTCATTTTGGGTGGGTGTCCTTACGGGATTTTACGGTATAGTTTAGTCTGGAGTACAGCAACGTCTCGAAACCTCGAAAAGATACCCTGATGCACCCCACTTCACTTCCACACACCTATCTTAAGTAAGAAGTTTCGCGCTACCAATGTGCACTCTAATTGCAGACTTGTCGCTAGTCGAACACCAGGACACATTAGGAATATAAACTTTTTGATAGTTGGGCAACTGGGACCGGACATTTCATCGAACGCCGTTTCGTCGAACGCCGTTTCATCGAAGCCGTTTCATCAAATGCCGTTTCATCGAACGCCGTTTCATCGAACACCGTTTCATCGAAGCCGTTTCATCGAACGCCGTTTTATCGAACACCGTCTTATCGAACGCCAGGGTGGCATTCGGCCGCTTCCTGAAACTGGTCGGAGGTGCCCATTCCGGGTTCTGGAAGTTTTTCACTTGCCTCGCCGCAGAACATAAACTGACGGAAGACAAGCTGGAGGCGATGCTGAGTTCCCAAGAGCCTCCTCGCCAGAAGAAGGCCATAGTGGCAAGAAATGAGAAGGTCCGCCTTTTTTTATGAGAACCAACGAAGCATGGCTGTGGGGGACTTTTTGAGAGCAATTGCTCATCATTTGAAACGGTGAATGGCTGTCGCACGAACACATGAGCCCCCGAAAGTTTTCAAATAAAGTTTGAAGTGACGTACTTACCTTTGACTTCATTGAGTCTTAAAACAAAAACAAAAAAACAGTGTTTCGTTGTAGTTTCATAAATAGCACCTCAGCTTTAGCTACTGCAAGCTTCGGGCAGTAAAAAAGTATCAATAGAAAGATATGAGAGGCTAGGAGGCTCACATGGCTAAAGTTGTTGCGCCTGCGCAAAACCTAAGCCACCTTCTGGCCTCCATGAGTTGGAGTGCGCTCTTACCGGGAGTGCGACTTTTTATTCATTTGTTACAATACCCTCAAGGCCCATCGGGTAATACAGAGGGGGTGAACAGATAAGCACAATATGCGAAACAAACATAAAAATCGGTACAAATATCCTCATGGGTTACTTGCATCAAAATAAATTGTAACAGCTACAAGTTTGGACATTAAAAAACCTGACGATGAAATGGGTGAATGACACGAAAATGCACTCGATTCTTGCATAAAAGAGGATCTTTCACACTTTTTATATAAAAGACGTTCGATGAAACGGCCGTCAGCGATTCGATGAAACGGCATTCGATGAAACGGCGTTCGATGAAACGTCCATATTTTCGATGAAACGGCGTTCGACGAAACGGCGTTCGATGAAATGTCCGGGAACCGTCTCGGTACGGAGCGGTTCCTTTTTCGAGGGATCGCACCTGACGCTTTCCCAACTCATGAAAATCATCTACCTCTGGTGCCAGAACCTACCGTGCGCCTTCATTCAGCGGGAGACTGATGTCGCAAGTAAGACAATAACTGATCGGACGAGCCTTTGTCGGGAGGTTGTGGTAAATGCCGTCTTTACGCACTCAGAGATGATTGGCGGCGAAGGCGTGACTGTATACACTAGACGAGAGTATGTTCGGGCGGCGAAAGTACCATCGCGGGTATTTAAGGCCTAGCCAGTGGGTTTTCGGCGGTGTGGAGCGTGGTGCTGCTTTCTTGTTCCCGTGGAGGCCCGTGACGCTAAAACCCAGCAAGGGCTAATAGCTGAGTGGGTCCGCCCTGGAACAAGCACTGACTGTTGGGTTGACTATCGCAAGCTTGCGGATGACGCTCGCTTCACGTACCTCACCGTCAACCACAAGCTGCACTTTGTCGACCCGAACACTGGTGCGCACACCTATATGGTGGGGGCACCTGGACCCACGTCAAAAACTCTCTTCCATCTGGACGGCGCGAGAGCCACCATTTCACTGGTCACCTTGCAAAGTTCATGTTTTGTAGGAGAGAGAAGGCGCGCGGAAACACTGATAGATTCCAGTCGCTCGTCGCCGCTGCCGCCAAAATCTACAGCCCCGACGCAGACAGGGACCTTCCCTATAGTGCGGAGGACGAGGACTCTGACGGCCCCGGTGTCGTCGAGTGATCCGCTGCGCTGAGCCCGTCGCCCGCCTGCGTGCATAAAGACGACTTATGCGCCAACCGCCTGCCAAGTGCTCGTTACTTCAGTTAGGTTCTGGTAGCGGTCTAAACGGCCCTTTTCAGGGCCCCCATATTTTGCAAAACTGCTTTCTGAATGCGGCACCCCGTGTCTCTGTAAAAAGTTCACAGGAAAGACCCAGCAAAGGTATGTGGTCCCCAACTTGGATATCGCGCATTATGAATCAAATAAAAATTGCTCTTGCTTATTTCGCGCCTTTGATCTGAATAAATGCCCCCGTTGCAGTCGTCCCGCTGTGCTCTCGCTTGCTCAGTCGCCGTCGGCGTGTCTCAGGCTGAGTCGGACTCTCAGCTTCGTTGTCTTTGCCAGCGGCGCACCGACCGCGTTCGGCTTTGGCTATACTCCGTTTCACCTTACGTTGTACCGCAGAGAAGGCTAGAAGCGCGAGCTCATAGCGTTGGCAGTCGCTCTTAAGTCACGAGAGCTTGTGCCGCAGAGATATGCCCCAGAGCAAGGAGCTCGCGCTTGTAGCCTTTTCTTCGGTACATCATAAGGTGAAACAGAGTATACCAACGTTGGCTGCTGCTGGCTTCCAGCGGCGGTACCGTCAGAGCCGTATATGTAGAGAGTTTGGTCAATGGGAGGCGCGGGCAGAGCCAGGGCGTGCGTCAGACTCGAAAAGGGGGCTTGGCATGCTCTCTTGACCAACCAGAAGCCGAAAAGAATCCCCTAGCGGTGGTAGCAAGAAACAGCTCTGATCAAAGGTCTATGTTCGTAAATGGTTTTAAAAAGCGCGTAAGAGTGAAGTGTAGTAACTCTTTATGGTTGAAAATAGGGTGCACGTGTGCACCGCTTAACTCTGTTTTGCTCGGACAGAGTGTGACCGCTCGGACGGCAGATTCCCGGCCCTCGGCGCTTGGCGTACGGATTATGTCGATCGTTCCGCTTGTCGCACTCTTCCACCATCATTTTAGATGAGCGTGCTTGAAACATCACGTGTACCATATTTTCAGTCATCGAGAGTTACTCCAATGCAGTTATCAGGTTTGTTTCTCGCGACCACCGCCAGGGTATTATTTCCGGCTTCTGGTTGGTCACATTCGAATTTCTGAAGACGCCCTGGGACACGCCCAGCCCGCTTTCGGCCAATGGCGCCTCCGCATTTGTCTCCTATACTTCCCAACGAATGGCCAAACTCTCTACATATACGGCTCTGGGTACCGTGCGTGCTTCCATTCATTCGGCGTTCGTTGCCATGGTGACGGCGATGGAAGCAGACGCACTTTATGTTGCGGAAGAACGTTGTGGCGCAGCGATACGAGGTGGGTTCTGAGGACCTTCTCGCATGCTTTTCAATGGGCGGAAGGCGAACAAAAAGAGTTCGAAATAAAGACTTAACGCAGAAAGCTACGAGCCTTACAGGAAAAACATGTGTCTTTGGCCATCCCGCGCCCCATTTTTTTATGCGTAACATGGGTCTAAAGTATCAAACTGCCATGTTTTTAGACCGTAAGAGAGCGGGAATTTTCGAAGGGGTCAAGTCGTAAACTTTCATGACCTGGTGGGGCGCACTTGTGCCTATCGAAATGGCTGTCAGTCTGGCCGACCGTCGTAGAACAGCAGTACGAGGCCGGCGTCAATGGCGAGCGCTGCACAGCAATCTCCACACCAGAATTTGGCTATATTCGTCGTATCGAGATGCCTTAGTTTAGCTGTCAGGGCAGGAAGGTGGTGGTTCTTTTACGTCTCCTTCGACTCGCGAAGCCGAGGGTGCTTGATTCAGCAGAGCACGATCTCCTATCACCGCCATTGGAGCGGCGATATCTGACAGTTCTTGCGGACTGCCACAAGGCGACTCTGACTTTTGAAAAGGGTGCGAATTGTTGGTACTAACATCCAGCTATTAAAATGTTGTTGGAACTAACATCCAGTTATTAAAATGTGAACGCCCAACCGATTTACCGGTGTTCCAAGCAAAAACCTGAGTGTGAATCACGCGCTTGAAAGGATAGGAAGGTGTCACGTGCACCTATTCAGCCACTCCTTCCTCTAGAATTCACTGTCGTTATTATCCGACGTCTAGACCTATGTTATCACTGAACGCTCGTGTCTCGACACTGATAGGCACGCCTCGAGCCACTATACTTCGTCTCACCCTACACCATAGCTTCATACTTAGCGTGCAACGCTAGTCAAGAGTACTGGCGCGAGCGTGGGGCTTGATCTCGTTGATCATTTGCGCGCGTTCTCGCGCTAACAAAACGATAGATGAAGCCACGCGCTCGCGCCAGTAGCTTTGACACCGTTGCACGCTAAGTATGAAACGGAGTATAGCATGGACTAACCGCGAAGGCTAAAGCTAGCGCGGCGGCCAGCATTGACTAACTTGACTAGAGCACATGCTGCATGAGTGCTCGTGCAGCCGCCGCGGCTTCATTCAAAGCGACTAGCTTGCGCTTTTAGCACGCGCGGCTAACAATAGTCCATACTAAGGTGAGACGAAGTATATACGAGCTACGTTTAGAGCAGGGCCGTATATGTAGAGAGTTGGCCATTCATTGAAAATTTTAGGAGTCAAATGAGGAGACGCCATTGGCCGAAAGCGTGCTGGGCTGTGTTCCAGGGCGTCTTCACAAATTCGAAGGCGGCCAACAAGGAGCCGGAAATAATACTCTGGCGGTGGTCGCGAGAAACGAAATAATTGGGGCGTCGGAGTAACTCTCGGTGACTGGAAATATGGTGCACGTGATGTTTCAATCACGGTCATCCAAAGTCATGGTGGAAGAGCGCGACTATCGGAACGATCGACATAATCCGTGCGTTAGGCGCCGAGGGCCGGGAATCTGTCGTCCGAGCGGTCACACTCTGTCCGAGCAAAACAGTGTTCGAGCGGCACGTTCGTTTCTTAGATCTTTATGCATGATAATAATCGAGACATCACGTGCAACCTATTTTAAACCACGAAGGGTTACTATATTTAAGTCTTACGCGCTTACTAAAACCATATATCTATGATCAAAACTGTTTCTCGCTAACCCCACTGGGGATTCTCTTCGCCTCTGGTTGGTCAGAGAGCATGTCAAGTCCTCTTTCCGAGTCTGGTGCAGGCCGGCTCTGGCTGTGCCCGCGCCTTCCATTGACCAAACTTTCTCTATACACGGCTCTGGTTTAGAGCATCGGCACTTCGCTTTCGATATTGTTTTGGGCGCCGCCAACTTGGTGCTTATGCAGAGCAGACGCAACTGCCGATCGTTATGATTCAAAAGCGCGACTTCCTCGGCATTAAATTCGGTGTTGGGAAGCTCATGTGATATTGCTTTTCCCTGTAGCGAACTGTTTAGACATTTGTGGAGGACGGAAAAGCGTTTCCTGCGATTTCAGATAAAGCTTCAGATAAATGGCAACCACGATTTGAAGCTCTCCGAGATGGATAAGTGTCGTTTTTTTTTCTTTGCAGCGTAGCTCATTTAGTGGCGCTAGGGTGAACGGAGTATGGTCACAGTTCTTAAACCAACACCGTCAGAGTTGAGAGTCTGACTTTGCTCTTATTTCCGTGTGCGATGAGAGCAGAAATAATCCTACCTAAGAGGACGTGGTGATCGTTTGGCCAATCTTGGAAGGCCGATCACAGCGACGCTTTTGGTCGCACGCGTAGCCGATAGATTTTGCGTCTATCCCTCAGTTCCTCTCCGTATGCCAGAAATGCGACAATTGTTTTTTGATAGGAGTGGCCCTTTGAGGTAAGCTTGTCAGCAACTTAGTAAATGGAGTTATCACATCTACCGATAAGAAACATCCACATAACCCTGACAACATAATAAGGGTGTAGAGGTTAAGCCCTCCATTTCACGTCGTTCATAATATGATTCGGAATAGGCAATAATGTTCAGAAAGAAAAGCGCAATTTTTTATGGTAATTTTTTTTAAATTGTCTGTCCTTTTTTATTAGATAAAACATGAGGGTAACAATATACGACAATCACAGTGTTTATTATTATCGCAGGTTCCGCGCAGATAAAAACAGATGGAATAGTGAACAAGAGATGACGCAGATAAGTGTTTGGGGGTTTACTTTTACTTTTTTTTTTTACAGAAATATATTTATACTTAGTATAAATATTTTGCATGTATACTCCTCTTCCGCATAAAATACCATAAATTTTAGGCAATGGCTACGCGTTGATTCGAAGCCTGTCATTGGTCGTTCACTACATCTTCCAAAGAGCCAAAACTGTAACCGGTCATTTAATATTTTCACTGCACTTCCATCCAATGAACGTTTTGAGAGCACCGCAACCAACGGAATGCTTAGGACTTGCAACACGCCACTCGCAGATAAAATGAAGCGAACATGTTTTGTGACAAACATGATAGACATTGGTTTGTTTCGATATGGCAGGACTCGTATATTCTGTATTGTGCTAAATTAATTAAATTTGTGGGATGAGCATAAACTGTTCAAGAAAAACAAAACAAAAAACACCTCTATTCGCGACTCGCGTTCACTGTAACACAGTCCATAGCTGAAGCTCCAATCTTCGCAGGTGTGGAGGAGTTTCTAACCGGCCTGTTGCTTTTCCGACGAAAGCGGTCAAATTCTTTAATTAAAAAAATAAAAAAAAAGAAAAAATGGGACCAACAGCTCCCGGATAACAGAGCCGCAGGGCCGAATTTTCGGCGTGACCCAAAGAAGGCCAACGCGGGACAGAAATCGAACACGATCGCGGCGTCAGCGTTCGATTGGCACTCGTGTTCAATCAGTGAGGACACGATTCCAGGCCGAACGCCGACACAGCAGTCGTGTACAATCCACGTTGGCCTTCTTTAGCTGACGCCACGAAAGTTGGGCACCACAATTATACGGTGCCTTGAATCGCGTCTCCGACGGGTGTGTTCAGCGTCCTATATTCCGCCCAGGCATCGACAGTGGTCCCGAAATGGCGACGAACTGACGTCACAAAAGCCGGAGTGCCATGCCGTCGGACGTCGCAATCCTGGCGGTTGGTCGTACAAGTTCCGGCAGAAAGCAGGTGCGAACGCGAGTGTCGCTGTCGTCGCGGCGTCCCAACTGCTGGCAGCCGAAGCTTCCTTGGACTGTCCAGCTGGAGGGCGACTCTGCTATCGAACAGGCGTCTGCCACATCCACCAGAGCTGCTCGCGACACCGCCAGGATCGCGGCCGACGGCAGCGCGACACTTTCATGACGACATCAAGCGGAAATCGAAGGACCGCTTTTATTTTGGGGGGGGGGTTGGTGAGGCGCCGTAAACAGACCAGTCGGTGACGCGCTTTCGGGCCAACACCGCCTAAAAGACAAGGCCGTGGTGCTGACATATCTGCGTCACCAGCGAAGGCCAACGCTGGACACAGATTGGAAACGAGTGCTGCGTCAGCGCTCGGCTTCGATCAAGTTTGAGCCGAACGTTGACGCAATCGTCGTGTCCAATCTGTGACCAGCGTTGGCCTTCGCTGATGACGACATCTCTCTCAGCACTACGGCTTCGTTATCTAGGTGGTGTTGTCCGGGCACCGTACCGCGGCTCTGTTATCTGTGCGGAGCGCAAGTTTGTCTGCTTCTTGCGGAGGGGTTGCGGTGACGTCAGAACGCCGAGCGTCTGATTGGCTCGCATTGGTAGGATAGTGGGTAGACCTCAAGGCAGCTAGCATTAGAGGTCTATCCACTGTCCTTCCAGTCGGAGCAAATCAGAGCTTGGCGTTCAGACGCCACGGTAACCCCTGCGAATGAAGTAGACGAACTTGCGCTCCACGTAGTCACTGAGAGCTTAAGAAACGAAGGGCGTGGCCTGATATTATCACACTTCTTGCTTGGTGATTGACTCTTGGGCGCTCTTATTGGCTGATGCCGCAACCTGATTGGCGGCAAAGTGATAATAAGGTTCTCAAGATCTCGCCACGACCGGCATTTTCTTAAGTTATCAGTAACTCTAGGAGCTGTTAGTGGGATGAACGTTGGGAGATGCTCTTCTTCGTAGACGGCCTATCTTGATGATCTGCTGGGAGTGGCAACGGCTCCGGTACCGAGGCCCGTTGCGTCGGCGGGGGTCTTGCTGTGGAGTTTGAATTTATCGAGGGGCGACGTTTGGGGGCAGAAGCACGAGCAGCAGGCGTCTGGTTCGTCGAGGACCCTGCCTCCCGTCGCCCTGTAGGCTTCCTTGAAATGGTATACGTAGTATAGGATCCAGGACTGCGAAGTCAGAGACAAAAGGACGGCCCCTGGCGTTAAGTAATTCTTCGATGGGCTGTGGCGCTCGATGTCGTTAAAAAGGCCAAAAAATAGACCTATTGCTAAATTACCGAAGCATCAAGGGGAATGCAGGGATTGGTGTTCCACGCGCCGCACGTGCTGGCCTCAGCAGTAGTAACTTTTCTAAAGGAAATACCTAAAACAAATGGCATCTTGCATGCGCGTTCGTCAACGCTTTATTTTGGTTATTTACTTCGAATATTTTATACGTGGAAGGCGTGCGCGTGTGGCGCGTGGAACACCAATCCCTGCATCTCTCTTTGAGGCTTGGGTAATATAGCAAATGGTCTATTTCGTTTCTAAAAGGCCTGGTTCTGCTGGGAGACCAGACCACGAACATATTTCTCCCTGACGCAGAAAACGCACTTTGTTGTCAAGTATATATTGTGTTAAGCTAAACTTCACTACATGCACTCTTAAAAACAAAAACAAAACAAAAAACCGTTTGAATTTACTTTCCTTGGGTTGTGTGTATGTTTATACAGCCTGAACTGAGTCTGCCTCAACGGGCGACTTGTCTCTCAGCTGTAGATGAGAAATTTAGCCAGTACAATACAACCGCTAGCCTGGTCTTTAAAGGCCGACGTACACTTCGCGCTTTCCACTTTTGCCCGCCTCCTCCTTTCCTATATCCTCTCCACTTTCTACCCTGCCCCAACTTGGCTGCCCTCGCAGCTTGGCGGGAGCGTTAAGAAGATTATCTTCCCTACAGAAAGCCGAAGTTGTACGTCGGCCTTTAAAGTGCATCATCCAGCAGTGCTACACGACCACACGCCGGTACGATGCTTATCCAAATCAGCTGTAGTAAAGTTTTGTGCGCTGTTTAATATTAGTTATCCAAATCAAAACGGGGAAGGGTGTCGATTGAACACAGGATCCCCGGGTTTTGCAGCGCAAGCTTTCGCTCCACGTGCTTCCGAGCTGGTGGGTGATAGAGTCACTGAATGTTCCCAAAGTACCAAAATTCTCAGGCTCGAGGCGCTAAAATGGCGGCTCAATCTTTTTTTGTTTACTGTGGTCTCTCATCAGCGTTTAGAAAGCATGTTTTTGGGTAAAAGCCAACGGAACAAAGCACCTTTTTGTAGGAACTTTTATTGGAGATTAATCGAGGATGACAGGAGCGTGAGGTTTTCATAAAATGTTAGATTACAAGGTTTTGCAGGACGATTAATATTGTTTTTCTACAACCATGTCTCACCGGTGATATCAGGTAGCGCGTCCCGACGTGGGCGCGTTCTAACTTCGGTGGTAATTCGCGGCGCGTCCGCTCGGGAGATGGGGGTTGGCAGGCTGCGTCTCCGATCTTTTTCGCGGGCCAGGTGTTCCCTCGTTCGTAGTCCGCTATCCAGCATTTTGAGACGCAGCGTCATGGCTGCGTCTCAAGCGCAGACCACGCAAGAGGTTGTCTGCGCTTAGCGCGTGACCTAAACTCGCGCGTAGAAGAGGCCAGGGGATATGCTTTCCCGATGTCCGTACGGCGTTATTTGGCACAGTCAGTGTCATGGTGTAATACGCCAAAAAACATGGACGAAAACGAAGGGAGAACTGGACAGGACGCGGCGTGTAAGCGCACCCTCTTTTTCACTGTCCGATAAAGAATTCTAGTATCTGAAGAACCAATGGTGCTGGCTATTTGAGGGAAAAGGGGGGGGGGGTGTTTTTGACCATAGCTTTGTGTTCTGCCAAGTGTGCCGGTTTTTATATTTTTAAAGGTATTTCATCCAAATAAACCATTCAGTTGAAAGTTACGCCGCGTCCTGTCCAGTTCTCCCTTCCTTTTCGTCTCGTGTTTTCTTGGCGTATTACACCATGATGCAAAACCAACTAACCCATCTAGCCATCCTTATACAGTCAGTGTTTTGCGGTCAACTCTGGGATGCCACTCGCGTGACTTCACCGCCCTCTCCGTTTGTACGCCAGGCGCGCTCTTCTCTCGTATCCTTTTTTTTTTGGGGGGTGGGGGAGGCAAGACGGTTCTGGTGGCCCGTCGCGCGCTCAGCCTCCCTCAAGATTGCGGTGGCTGGCGCTTCCTTGTATCAAACTGACAGCGTCCACCCTAGCTCTCAAGACCATTTCGACTATCCTGGATGACGCAGACAACCCGGCCCATCCGATGGTGGTTTATTTTCTCGGGACATTGTATAGCGACCTGCAACCCTCGCAACCGTCCCTCATTGGCACCCGCGTGGAAATGGTTCCCCTTTCTAAAGAGGTGCTATTGAGACTTTCCGGCAGCTCCGCGCCCATGTATCGAAATAAATCATTGTTCAGGCTCCGGCGTCTCGTCTTGCTGAGATCCTCTACTCGTCCCAGTAACAGCGGACGTTATCGAATGCAATACTCTGGCAACATACAGTGACTCTAGTGTGCGCAAGCCCACTCGGCCACCGATCCCCCTTCATTTTCCTTCAGAGCACGGCGACAGTCAAACACGGCAAAAAATAGAGGAATCTCGGGGAGTGACTAAGCTCGCAATACGATTAGACCTTAAAAGAAAGCCGGTGTGCACAGGGAAAATTAGCAAGTGAAACGTCATGCTCGATGTCCCCGCAAACATCGCCTTTTTTGTTCTAAAAGTATTTTGAGCTTTGTCATTAGCTGGAATACCTCTATTGTTCGAGATGAGTCATGGTCTCGTCGAGAAATGTAGATCTCGAGAAATAAATTAAGCGTATTAGGTCTTGAAGGAATGACTCTTTGGACAAGCGTCCGCATCTAATCTGAAGCTCTATAAAGGGGCGATGCAACGATTTTTGTACTTTGCGAAAATACCGCTTACAACGGATCCCTTACGTTCATGACCTGTGAAACACCCATTCGTTTTTCAACATGCAAAATCGAAGTCGCAGAAAAAAATTGAAGAAAACCGATCAGCATTCACCTCTTCAACTCGCGGCCAGAACAAATGGCCACGTGGTCTGGTGCCGATTATATGCCGCCAATGTTGATCATAGCCACGCGCTGGGGCTGGCAAAGCACAGGACACGCGCTGAGTTTCGGGCATTCTTATGGTTCGGGTATGGTCGTCAATGCAGCGATTGGACATGGGACACTACACGAATGCTTCTCGAGCAATCGATTATCACGAGCCCAAATCGAGTGCCCACGGAATGCTCGGGTCCAATCTATGAGCCGCATTCAAATATCGTCACTGGGGGATACTGAGATTCCCCAGTTACTTCATAAAGTTTTGCGAAGGAGAGATTGAATGAAAACGCTCGCTTTTGTTCTTGAAATTACTCTGCAACAAAGGAGTTTCTTGTCCGGTGGCGCTGCGTCTGAGTATTTTTGAGTCTCACTAGAGCCAATAAGCTCGTAAGGTGAAAAAAAACAAAAAACAAACATTCCAATTGAATAATCGTCGCACCACCCCTTTAAGGGGTTCGTTTTTGAGTTATGATATAGTTAGTTTGAAAAACGCCGTAAATAAAGGCAAAAAAAACAACAAGAAAAACAACAACATCGAAAACAAAACAATTTATGGCACGAAATATTTTGTAGCCTTCAAATCCATACACCAAACACCAGGGCCGGCTTGCTAGAACAACATGTCAGCTGAGACGAGCGAAAGAAAGCACTACACAAGCTGGAGCGCGCGAGCGTCTTGAGACGCGGTTTCAGTCCCGCTCAGCTCGTGCGCTGGCTTTGACAGTGCTTTCTTTCCCCAGTCATTGCTGAGACGCTGTTTCTAGCAAGCCCGCCCGGAATAGACCTATTTAGCCAGCTAGTTTGGGCACTCCACCGCTGCCGGAATGGATCGAGGGAACTTTAGTCTTTTTGCACGTGCCCCAACCTCGCTGGAGCTCTGCGCGTGCCGAGCACGAGACGTCTCCAGCACTGATGCCTGCTCCCCGTGAACTAAAGTTATGTCGGCTTCACCATAGCCTCCTCTATTACGCGGCGCGACGAGCGTTTCGGTGGCGCCCTCCTATGGTTCCGCCTTGCAGACGTCATTGACCTCAGGCGAACAACAAGTTCGAGACTTGGTGTTGAACGGTATGCATGCGTGGAAACTTGAAATCATTGTGCTCTCAACGACACTGCCAACACTGTCTAAATTACAAGTTCTTATCAACCTTATTGCCGTCGATGATAAATCCTGTTACGCGACGTCATAGTCAGCGTTCGGCAACCGTAGTGAGGGCCGCACCACAGCGACACTCATCGGTCGCTGCACGGGGCTAATACTCACAAAGCCCGGCAGTTCGATGACAGAGCCTATAGAGTGCCCGGTCGCCGATTTGGAGCGCGAGGCTCGGGTAGCACAGAGCATCAAAGAGCCATTTCTCGGAAAACCGGGGGAACCTGGGGAACCGTAAAGCGCCTTGATAAAGCGCGTTTCTTGACAGAGATACCGCCAACCATTGTTGCTGCAAACGCGCGATTGACACGTGCCCTGAGCGAAGCGCATCCGCCGCCATTCGCTTCAAGGGCCGTATGCATTGCCAGTGCTGCAGACTGCCATTTGCTGTCCAAGGGCCGCATCGAGACACCGAGCGCCACGTGAGCTCGCGCATTTAGACGCTACTTGCCAAGACAAACGGAAACATATCGAGGAGCTTTAGGGGAACCTGGATGTCAGCGCACAGTTTTTGCAGCGGTGAGGACCCGAAACACACTTGTTCGCTCAGGAGAAGTGTGTTTCGGCGTCTCGCCGCAGCGGGGCGCAAGTCACGTGGCTCTCCTCTTATTCCTTGTCTGCCGCTCCAGCTTTTCCATTTCGGCGGCCGCTTCTCGTGGCGATCTGCCAGGCGTTGTCAGTATATAGAAGGCTATGGCTTCACGCATCCGCCGAACGCTTGATGAGATCGGTCTATTTGTTCGAACCTGAGCACGTGTTGTTTTGAAGGACTCACCTTAAACACCGCGGTTATTGTGAATATGAGAATTGTGTAAGTAAATATTCGTCCCTGCACCGTGAAAAGAAAACAACGAAAGTTTTAGTTATAAGTAATAATAATAAAACAGTGTCGATCTAATGCAGGCTCACCCGCAGTGTCTTTTCGTCCGTGTGATTTTTGTTGAGGATGCGATCCAGAAAACTGGAGTCCAGCTTCGCCTGGAGGTCGAAAGAAACTCAAAAGATCCCCAAAAGTGGCAGTGTCAAAGCGTAGACTCACTTTCTTTCTTCGTATCGTTCACTCTCTTCATATGTCAAGCCCTATTTAAACGTCCTTGTCATATGTACAGGGTATATCCTCCAAATATTTACAACGTTTATTTTTTATTTTTTTTTTCGCATAAACAAATCACGTTTTGTCGAACGCTCAGCCTCCACCCAAATGTAGCGCTAGCGGCGCGAGCCAGTTGCCAACGTTTCAGCTTACTAAAATTATAAACAATTTGTGGAAATTTTCAACTGAAAAATGGCGGCCGACGAAACCATCGAATATGAGACATGGAGCTGAATGAGACATGGAGCTGAAGCTACCAAGAGCAGGCCCCATTTTCCCATGGAAATTTTCAGGAGATCCCTCTGAACTTTTGAATTAGATAAACTTTAGTTCTGAAACTTTGGCATCTGGTTCAGACCGCCGCATATGGCGGCGTGGGCGTCGGCGTAACCGCAGTTCTAAACAGGTCCTCTCGCCCGCTAGGTTTAGCGGGATTGACGTCACGTGACCCCAGCGCCAATTCAGTTTCTCCGCTAAATTTAGCGGAAAAAATGGCGTCACATCGCCTTATATGACTTGACCTACACACTAATTCAGTGAAAAAACAGTGAGTGCGCAGGCGAGCTGGTGGAGTTGATCATGATGTAGAATACCCGAAATTGTGGTAAAAGCTGGGAAACCGGTCAAGAAGAAGACAGGGGAAAAGAACGTCTTTTCCCCTGTCTTTTTTCTTCGACCAAGTTTCCCAGCTTTTACCACAGTCTCGGGTATTCTACATCATGATCTTGAGACGTTCTTTTCCCCTGTCTTTTTTCTTCGACCAAGTTTCTCAGCTTTTACCACAGTCTCGGGTATTCTACATCATGATCTTGAGACGTTCTTTTCCCCTGTCTTTTTTCTTCGACCAAGTTTCTCAGCTTTTACCACAGTCTCGGGTATTCTACATCATGATCTTGAGACGTTCCGTTCTTTTCCCTGTCTTTTTTCTTCGACCAAGTTTCCCAGCTTTTACCACAGTCTCGGGTATTCTACATCATGATCTTGAGACGTTCTTTTCCCCTGTCTTTTTTCTTCGACCAAGTTTCTCAGCTTTTACCACAGTCTCGGGTATTCTACATCATGATCTTGAGACGTTCTTTTCCCCTGTCTTTTTTCTTCGACCAAGTTTCCCAGCTTTTACCACAGTCTCGGGTATTCTACATCATGATCTTGAGACGTTCTTTTCCCCTGTCTTTTTCTTCGACCAAGTTTCTCAGCTTTTACCACAGTCTCGGGTATTCTACATCATGATCTTGAGACGTTCTTCTTTTCCCTGTCTTTTTTCTTCGACCAAGTTTCCCAGCTTTTACCACAGTCTCGGGTATTCTACATCATGATCTTGAGACGTTCTTTTCCCCTGTCTTTTTTCTTCGACCAAGTTTCCCAGCTTTTACCACAGTCTCGGGTATTCTACATCATGATCTTGAGACGTTCTTTTTCCCTGTCTTTTTTCTTCGACCAAGTTTCCCAGTTTTTACCACAGTCTCGGGTATTCTACATCATGATCTTGAGACGTTCCGTTCTTTTCCCTGTCTTTTTTCTTCGACCAAGTTTCCCAGCTTTTACCACAGTCTCGGGTATTCTACATCATGATCTTGAGACGTTCTTTTTCCCTGTCTTTTTTCTTCGACCAAGTTTCCCAGCTTTTACCACAGTCTCGGGTATTCTACATCATGATCTTGAGACGTTCCGTTCTTTCCCCTGTCTTTTTTCTTCGACCAAGTTTCCCAGCTTTTACCACAGTCTCGGGTATTCTACATCATGATCTTGAGACGTTCTTTTCCCCTGTCTTTTTTCTTCGACCAAGTTTCTCAGCTTTTACCACAGTCTCGGGTATTCTACATCATGATCTTGAGACGTTCCGTTCTTTTCCCCTGTCTTTTTTCTTCGACCAAGTTTCCCAGCTTTTACCACAGTCTCGGGTATTCTACATCATGATCTTGAGACGTTCTTTTCCCCTGTCTTTTTTCTTCGACCAAGTTTCCAGCTTTTACCACAGTCTCGGGTATTCTACATCATGATCTTCAGACGTTCTTTTCCCTGTCTTTTTTCTTCGACCAAGTTTCTCAGCTTTTACCACAGTCTCGGGTATTCTACATCTGACTTGGACATTCTTTTCCCCGTCTTTTTTTCGACGTTTAGCTTTTACCAGTCTCGGTATTGTACATCATGATCTTGAGACGTTCTTTTCCCCTGTCTTTTTTCTTCGACCAAGTTTCCCAGCTTTTACCACAGTCTCGGGTATTCTACATCATGATCTTGAGACGTTCTTTTCCCCTGTCTTTTTTCTTCGACCAAGTTTCCCAGCTTTTACCACAGTCTCGGGTATTCTACATCATGATCTTGAGACGTTCTTTTCCCCTGTCTTTTTCTTCGACCAAGTTTCCCAGCTTTTACCACAGTCTCGGGTATTCTACATCATGATCTTGAGACGTTCTTTTCCCTGTCTTTTTTCTTCGACCAAGTTTCCCAGCTTTTACCACAGTCTCGGGTATTCTACATCATGATCTTGAGACGTTCTTTTTCCCCTGTCTTTTTTCTTCGACCAAGTTTCCCAGCTTTTACCACAGTCTCGGGTATTCTACAAAATGACACAAATTCAGTTTTCCCGCTAAATTTAGCGGGAAAATCGACATAGTTACCGGCCGCAGCCCGGCATTGGTTAGATAGTCTTAAGGAAGGTTTATGGGTTCAAATATTTGGGTAATATTTTTTCATCTAATTTTCAATGGGTAAGGCGCGTTGACTTTATTTCCTCTCGAGCCCTCAGGAAATTAGGATATGTTAAGCGTACGTTGAAATGTTCTTCAAAAAATGTCAAATAAGCACTTTTAAAGCCCTCGTTAACCCGCTTTCGGAGTGTGGTTCTGTAGTTTGGGACGTTTATCTAAATAAAGGTCAGTATTCTTATCGACTCTATTCAGGCTAATGCGGTCCGATTTATTTCCAAAGGATACACGACCGTCACTTTTCACCTTCATCCACTATGCCAACACATTCGGGCTAAAGTCTCTGTCTTTTAGGCGAACTGTCGAGCGGTTGAAAATGCCACATAGAATTGTTAACGAAGATAGCGGCATCGAGTGCATGGGATTCCATTTGTTTTTCAAACATCACGCGCCCTAGGCGATCCCATCATTTCAACATTGATACCCTTTCAGTCTCATATTAATTGTTTTAAAAATTCCTTCTTTCCGCACACGGTTGAGTCGTGCAACGGTATTAATGGATCTTCGGATAGGCTTCAGTACGACGACTTCGTTGTAGAAATTGTGAAACTTGATTTAGTTTGATGTGTGACTGGCGAATCTACACATCTGTTTTTCACCTGTGCATTCCACTCCTGCAATGACCTCAATTGAGGTCGCAATATGTTCAAATACATAAATAAAATACTCTGTAGACGCGGGCCGACACGTCAGCGCCTGTTCTCGCATATAGCGCCGTCGCCGTCGGCGTCGGCGTAACTGCGGTCCCGAACAGGGACTCTCGCCGCCCTCAAACAGGCCCTATACCCCACGTACCCTCCTCGTCGTCATTGCCTACCCTTTCTTTACCACGGTACATCGCAAAATGAAAATACCTCAGGAACTGCGCTCTAATTTTGAATTACAGGGAACTGTAAACGTCTGTAATTTTTGTTTGTTTCTTGTTATCGTGATTACTTCATTACTATGGCCACACTGCAGGTTAGTGTTTTTCTGGAGACCACGCTTTTCTTGACTCAGAAACGCAGTAGACCATCCTCACCAGTTTCCGTGGTTTGACATTCCGGGAAGGCACGGCGAGGTGTCAAATAGAACGACAACTCTGTTTTATGTGCGTCGTGGCGATAATTGAAACACCCTATTTCAATAATGACGAAACTTCTAGTCGCAAATACTAGAGACGGACACGAAGACGGGACACGAAAAAAACGCTTGTTGGTGTCCCCTTCTTTGTGTCCGTTTCTGTTGCGGTTACAAAATTCTTGAGCGTCATGCACCAATAAGCCAAGCACGAAGTCTCGTCCCCCCATGAAATAGTACGATTAACATTATCACTTGTACATCTCAAATAATACGTGTCTAACTGTTTCTTCCAAGTACAAAATATTTGAATGAGTCTCCATTTATTTTCGTGATCCCGCGTTTCTGCTTAAAACAAAATGCAAGTGAAAAGTCCGAAATTAAAAGAACTTGATCAGATGGAGTGCATTCTTAAAGTCCCTTGATACTTATTTTGTTTTTCAAGTAACGACAACCATTACAAATGACAAGGCACATTCTGCTGGAATAAAATGGCGGCATTCAGTTCAAAACACTGCTGTGCGCCGCCATTCGCTTCCTAAAACCTGCACCGTCACGCAGTCGGCGCTTCAAAGAATGTTGCTACTGGTAGCTCTTATCTAGGGATTTTAGTGCTTCTAAGTAGAGTTAATCGGTTTCAGCTGAAGTGTTGTGCGGGATCTTACGTTGTAGGCGTAGAAGTGACTCAGGGCTATGTTGGCTCCATAGCAGTACAAGGTTGACCCGACGTTCCAGTTGAAGAAGGCGTTCAGCACGCTCACTACTGTGTCCTGCATGCACACAAAAGCAGATATCGTCACGGACAGCTGAAAGAGAAGAAGGGCGAGTGCCGACCACCCTATTATCGTTGCAGAGCCAATCTGAGCGCCGAATCAGCAGAAAAGAACGTCAAATAACGAATCCAGAAACAAGACGCGTGAAGATAATAAGCGCGGCCCAACCTCACTGAACCCATTTGAAAGCTATTCGCCTGCCAGAGACATATACGTACATGTCGATGTTCTAGAATCTGTAAGCACGACAACAGGATGAATTCTTCGTTACCCTTAAGCGTTCATCGCCATAACTCCTTATTAGTTGGCTTTATCGTTAGCTTCTTCATTTTATTTTTGTTCATAGATCTTCTCCAACCTTTTTCGACTATAAGCAAACATCACTCATTGTTGATACTACGATGCCGATCTTAGAATCAGGTAACCAGAACATATTTCTTTCCACGTATACCAACGTGCGCAAATGCAATGCAGTTGTAACTTCGAGCCGGTTGGCAAACCGAATAAGTGATAGCGAATATGAAAGTTAATTTTAATAAAAGGCATACGCACCATGGCGAATTAATATCGAACATGAAGAGTTTAGGGTGCTCAATTATGATCAATAACCCGCCTGAGCGGATCTTTCAGAAATGCTTACGTGAAACGCTTCCGGTTTAGTGGAATGAGCCTGTGGGGCGAAAAAGAAAGAAGGTGTTAAAGTAGCAAGGCGTTTAGTTTTGGCGAGCCGGTGCGAACGTACAAATGCGATTCTTCCTGATGTAATCACTGGAAATGTAAGTGACGCAGAGCGCGACGAGCCTCACCCCCGAACATCTTAATATTGCTTCTCAACCAATCAGATCTTGGCATTAGCCTATAAAAACGACCAGAAACCAATTGCGAAGCAAGAGGGCGTGGTTATAAAAAAAGACGCATCATAGGTTTCTTAAATTGTCGGTGACTAGAGTCGTAACACCCTATTACTTGTATCAGTTTTGTTAAACTTCTGAAAATTTGATTTTTTTTTCTGCGTTTACTTTGCATTTGTTAGAATATGATGTTGAAACGCACCATGAAGTCGAGCCACCATAGAAATGTCCGAAATGAGATCACACCGCTATGCTGACCGGAGGTTACTGAAGTGCTAATTACGAGATGGCCCTATTATGCACTAGCCCTTCGTATATATCGATCGTCAGTTTTCATCACACGGTGCAGTACTCCTACTTGAACGGGCTAAGATGACAAGTTACCGTGAAGAGGCAAATTCACTACTTCAATGTTTCCTACATGCACATCAAGACGTTTCTAAGACAATTATGACGAGTCGTTTCTGAGAAATGTATGAATACGTTTAACTTCGAAGGAAAAAGCACAGATGCAATATTGTGAATGTAAATATTGTACAACACAGATGAGCGCAATTTCGTTTAGATCGTAACGTAAACTTGTCACCGCATTCTGAAAGCTAACAAAGAAATTTAGGAGCATGTTTTACTTCTATGACGCATTTTTGTTTGAGAATATGCCTCGTTGTAATAATTATCAAGACGTTCACGCTATATATTATCAAAAGCCACGTGACTACACGTTTTGTTAAAATAAGCCCTTGATTTTCATGTAAAAAAAATGCAATCGCGGTTTGGTTTAGGTGTAATTGTGTGTGTTGTACATTGTTGTGTATAGCCTGCTGTGTATAGCAGTGAAAAAATTTTTTTGTTGCTTTTTGTTAGTTTTGCAATCAGTATTCGTGACATTGTAGGTTTCAAAATTACTTCGAGGGTTAAAAACAAATATTACTCTCAGACACTAATCAAAACACTAGATGTACTGTATTCAAACTGCCTTTTGAAGAGAGTTAAATATAGTTGTTTAAATTAAAAAAAAAAAACAGCAGTTATCACCAGAGTTATATAATAGCCCAGAGATTGCTATGCGCTTGAGATACAAACCGACAATTGTAGCTCAAGCAAGATACAATTATTCAATCAGCTGGCCTCAATAAGATATGACATAAAAAGTGACCATCACACGAATAGCAGAATCGCCGGCGTACGGCGACTGTGTCTTGGCCGATGTATTATCATTTAGGTATCAATATATATGCATTCGAAATAATGATCGATAACGAATTTAATTATCCGTTTGTGCTGAGTTAGTTTTTGAATGGTTACCAACGCGGGTCACAGTAAACATCTAGTGCATCTGTGAACTGAGGTCTAGTTAGCTGAAACATAGTTACGTTTTCTTAATAACTATAAAAGAAACGCAATCAATATATAATATTCGGGGCAATACCGGTTGAAGAACATATATGACAGAGATATCAGAGATGAGGTTTCCTCCAGCCTCGATGCTGAACACAACTTCAAAGAGCCACCCCATGCCTGAAAAAAAGAGGAAAAAAAAAAGAGGAAAAATGAAAGATAGGGAGAGAGGAACATAAGCAATCTAGGATTTCAATAAGACAATAAACCCTTTACAAAATTCAGCCTGGCAAATTTCATCAGCCTTCTTGAGGCTGATGGAGGAACATTTTGAGTATAGTACGGAGTGGAGGCTATACAATGCATGTAAGGTCGCGACGTCAGCACAACACGACGCACGAATTGGATACAACGTCTTTGTAGGCATATCTTTCGGAGAGCATGTAGTACAATCAATACATTGGCACGAGTGTATGTCTCTGAAACCTTTGATGGCGGAAATATAATCAAGGGGCTCGTGGGTGACCGCATTAGAGGGTAACTGCAAAGAAAAAAAGTGTTTTTTTAAACAGCCTAATTGGGACAAGCATGTCACAAAACAAATCTTCAGCGAAAAAACAATTTTTTCTAGCTATATTTACGCCACAGGACGTAATTTAGTTAGGGTCAGAACTTCTCCACATTTAAAACTCCCGCTCTTTCGACGCGCGCGGAGTGGCTGCTATACATCACTCCGTGACGTATAGCAGCCACTACGTGACGTATAATACCAAGTTTGTGGCGCGCGATTTAAAACGGACGAAATAGCCGCAAACTAAAATCGGTCTAGCGCAATAAATATTGCTGTAAAAAATTTTGTTTTTGGCGAAAAATTGTTTTGTGACATGCTTGTCCCAATTAGGCTGTTTAAAAATACACTTTTTTTCTTTGCAGTTAAACTTTAACGTGGTTAGTTTTTATGTTCACATTATCAAAACTAAAACAAATCAAGAAAGGGCTATGCATGAATGTGATCGAAAAACTAATTCCAATCTGTCATTAAATTGGGTTGTTGGGATATTTACACAGCGTGTAGTTGGTCCAATCTGTCATTGACGTGTTAAAGTGACTGTGCCCAATGAAATACACTTTCATGACCACACTGATTGTTGTCAAAAATGAAACTGTTTTTTGAGCCACCAGATCTAAATGTTTGAGGGAGTCTATTCCCAACAGCGCGTAAATGTTTTCAGCATTTAAAGGGACCATGAAATGACCTTTTTACTTTTGCCAGATAACTTTTACATTAAACCTTCAACGGTCACTGAATGCCGAACAGGCATCCGTTTTCGTCTCGGTTCATTAACTTCTACACAAAAAATAATGAAATATCGACTTTTTCTTTCTCTCCAACTGACCGCAAAACAAGTTGCGGCGTAATTTTGACGGTCGTGACGTACGCTGGGACAGGAACCGGAAGTTCTCTCGGCAGTAGGAGAATGGGAGCGTTAGCGGAGGCGAGTTGGAAGTGCGCCGGTAGGTTTTACTGCGCTGATGTCACCGACGTATTTTCTGAATCGGCGCCTCTCATCGCCGCGATAGCCATGGACACATCGCAGCTGAGCGAAATTCAATGAGATATGTTACGCTACAGCGACAGCATGGGACTAGTCTCATACGCCGGTATGCCTGTTGGGAAGTGCGGCGAGTCTTCCGGTGAAGACTCCAGAAGTCAACCCAACTGTCATTGTTGGTAAAAGGCGGCCCGTGTCAGTCGTTTGCAAAGCGACGTAGATGGAAACAAATCGCCGCGGCGTTTTTCGCGGCCTCGGAGATGCAGGAGCGAGCCGACGTTAAAAAAGATACGTTTGAGCTACGACAGTGTCAGCAAGAGCCACGTAAATACCTGTTCACACTCGGAGCGGTCGCGCGCGTTTGATGGAAGTGCTGTATTCGCGCTGTTGGTGAGCGCTTCGGGACCGATCTTTTACGATTGCAACTCGATACTGACGTGGCACTCGGCAAAGGAAGGTTGGCCCGGCATTGCACGTAGCTCCCACGAACTGTTATAGCTCGACAGTGACGTGCAGTCGTATCAGAATAAAAATGGCATACTAATAACAAAGTGTGCATACCGTGTTATAAGCCATACGGCGTTTATTCGAGCTCTATATCACACAAAACAAGTAGATAGAATCGACGAGACGACAGTGTTCGTCAACACTGCCTCGGAAAACAAGGAGATGACAAGGGGAAGAGATTGACCTCACCTGTTAATCTAAAATTGAGGTCAGCGATCAAACTATAATACGGGAAGGGTCCACAAGGGTCGCGCGGGCATATTCCATTCAGCACGCCAGCCGGTCGTGAACACTGTCTTGGTCAAGTACCGTCGAAGCAACGCTGCGCCTGCTAGGCTCATATTCTGCGCAGCTCGCTTGGTCGGAGTAGGTGGATTCGTGACCGTCGTAGCTTTTCTCGGGTGTTTGTGGATCCAGCGTTCTTGTTCGTCGTGGTCTGTTTCAAGTAATTTTTTCTTGCTGCTTGAAGTCGGGACGCGCGAGAAGAACACGTAAAAAATAAACGTCCGTTGGTCGTCGTGACCACGGTGACCAAGCGGCGCTGTCGGCCAGGCTGATTAGATCGTAAAAACTACAGCTCCGGAGCTGGCTCTAAGCTTCATTTACCACACGATAGATGGCGCTTGGCTCTCAGCATTATCAGCTTAAGCGTCTTATCAAGCAACATTCGAGAATGCGCCCCAACGGACGCAGAAGAAGGAAACGTTGGTGGGACACTGAAGTAAAGAGAGCCATTCAAGCTAGGCAAGCCGCAAACAGAGAACATCGCCAGTCCCTTCGGATGGGGAATGAGCCCATGATCGTACAAAACTGGAAGCTCTACCAAACGCGGAAGCAATACGCCAAACAGATCATCCAAGAAAAAATAAGGACGGCGGACCTACGTACTGTTCTTGACATTCGCTCCAGTGGAAAAGATGCTTCGAGGAAGTTTTGGAGCTACATGGGTACACTGGACGGTCGAGAGCAATCGACTCCCGTCCTCGATGAGTGCACAGGACAAGAAGTAGAAGACCTGGGCGCACACCTCACGACGTACCTGAAAGAGATGTTTTCTCCCGAGTGCACGACCACTACCAGAAAAGCCGAATGGACAGCCGAGTCCCCTTCCGATGTCAGCAGGTGGGAAATCGGTGAAGTGAGTGTAGTGCGTGCACTAATCCACCTTAAGAAGAACACCTCCCAAGGCCTAGATGGTGTCCCGGCAACGGTGCTCAAAGCGTTGGAAAAGGACTCCAGACAACAGCTCGCGTCTATCCTGAACGACATCCTTTGTGGAACAGAATCTATACCAGATGACTGGAGGCTCGGCAAGGTGGTCTTGATCCCGAAAAAAGGGAACGATCGCCAACATCTACGCAGCTACAGGCCTCTGACGGTTACGAGCACGATATACAGAGTATTCGCATACATGCTCAAGGAGAGGATGGTTGCATGGGCAGAAGAGGCTGGGCACCTTACTGAGCTGCAGGGAGGCTTTCGTCGAGGGCGTAGACTTGAGGACAATCTGTTCACAATAACTCAGTGCATCGAGGTAGCCAGAAAGGAGCAAAGACAATTACTGTGCTGCTTTCTGGATATTGCCAAAGCATATGACAGTGTCCCTCATTCACTGCTCATTCAGTGTCTGGAACAACTTGACCTGCCACAACAGTGTGTTTCTCTCGTCCAATCTCTTTATGAGGGCAATAAGGTGAGGGCAGAAATGAAAGGGGTAGAATCCGAAGACGTGATAGTGACTAGGGGACTTCGACAGGGGTGTCCACTCTCCCCGCTCCTTTACATGCTTTACGTGGCTGGGATGGAGGAGAGGCTGATTCAGTCAAGAGTGGGCTTCTCTTTAACCCACCTAGAGGATGGCGAGGAGGTGAACTGGGTGCTTCCAGGGCTCACCTTCGCCGACGACATCGTTTTAATGGCTGAGACAGCGGAAGATATGCAGCGGCTATTGGATATATGCACTGCGGAGGCTGCACTGCGACAGCTAGGCTTCAACGCAAAAAATCTGCGCTTGTGCAGTTCTCAGGGGCCGAAGACACGCTTTGCTGTACACTTAAGTTGGGCGACGAGGTGGTGCCACATCAGGACTCGTACAAATATCTGGGTATCATTCTAGCCAATACGCCGGAATACCTTCGAGAGCATCACGCTCATCTTCGCCTGTCAGCAGGGCGAGGGGCCAACGTCCTCCGAAAAAGAAGTCTCTGGAGCTGCAATAGGTTCCTAGTTACACGGGAAGTGTGGAAGGCAGTAATGGTTCCGGGCTTGACTTTCGCTAATGCTGTGGTGTGCGTCCCTGGTGAATTACGAGAAGTTCTAGAGCGACGACAACGAGCAGTGGGACGACAGGCTCTAGGCTGCCACGGAAATGTGGCTAACGAAGCTGTCCAGGGAGACCTAGGATGGTCCAGCTTCGAAGCCAGGGAAGCCACCAGCAAGATAAGCTATGATGCACGACTCCGCCACATGGATCGAAACCGATGGGCCAAAAAACTTTTTGTACACACTAACATGACTGGGACACGAACAAGGTGGCAGAAACGCCTCTATCAACTCCAAAAGAAGTATGGCTTCTTTGCCCAACCCTTAGAGGTAGTGGCGGGTGAGAGGTTGGAGGCCAAAGTGAGAAGCAGAGTACGTGAGAGGGAGGTTTTCCAGTGGTTTGAAGCCGCTCAAGCGAAGCCAACGCTGCTGGTGTACAGCAAAAGCAAGCAACTGATCGCGGCTGAAACCCTGCTCTATGACAATAGCTTGGGCAGCCGCCTTCTGTTCGAGGCTCGAGCGGGCGCTCTACGAACTTTGGTCTACCGGGAGCGGTTTGACCCCAAGGTGGTTTCCACGATGTGCCGCGCCTGCAGAGAAAAACCTGAGACAGTTGAACACCTAGTGCTCTACTGTGAGTGCCTGCGGCCAACCCCACTAGTAGATCGCCGGCTTCACTCGGAGGCGATGCTAGCATGTGCACTGGGTTTTAAAACGACGGTGGACTCAGACAACCTCCGTACGGGTGGAGCAGACGACCCTCCACAAGACAGGCTTGACATTTCTCCCATGCAGTGCGTGCAAAGGACGAAAGCGCGTCTGGAACACTGGTGGAAGAAACTTTAGAACAGAAGCTTATAGTTTTTTTTGGCTAGGGCACGAAGACTCTTCGAGCTCGCCCGGTATAAAGGGAAAAGCCGCATCATCATCATCATCATTATCAAATTTGGCAATTTTCGCCACACATCTCTAATTATGCTACAAAATGTGGATCTGAATATTATTTAACAAAACTTTTAGGAAAAATTTGCCGGCTATTTATTGTTTATGATCGCGGTGCTGGTGAGGTAGGCGCTTACCCAATAGGCGACGTGGATTCGGCTGACGTGCTGCAGTTCCGCGGATGCATAGCAGTGAAAAGGCAGAGAGCTTTCGAAGGAAAGAAGGCGCAAAAGAGTCCAGTTTTCTTTTAAAAATTCTATAGCAAAGAATTTTTTTGGCTCCCTATTTTTGTGTTTTTGTGTTTCTTTTCACACCTTTTACGACGTCCGGTGGATGAAATTCGATTTCAGAATCGTTTCATGGTCCCTTTAAATATACGCCTTTCATAGCTGTCACGGGAGTGCGCGGTCTGAAATACAATCTTGCTTTTACATTTCGCATGCAGCTATACCATAGCCTCTTATATGCTGACGAAGCCTGGCAGATCGCCACGAGGAGCGGCCGCCGAAACGGAAAAGGTGGAGCGGCAGACAACGGATGGAGAGGAGAGCCACGTGGACTGCCGCCCCGCTGCGGCGAGACGCGGAACCCCACTTCTCTTGAGCGAACAAGTGTGTTTCGGGTCCTCGCCGCTGCAAAAGTTGTGCGCTGACGTCCAGGTTCCCCGAGAAATGGCTCTTTGATGCTATGTGCTACCAGATCCTCGCACTCCAAATCTGCGACCGGGCACTCCATGGCTCCGTCGTCGAACTCTCAGGCTTTGTGAGTATAGAGGAGGCTATGGCTATTAGAGCAATGCACGGGCCGGAATTTTCTAGGCCCGGCCCGACCCGGCCCGGAAGAGGCACTGCCTGAGCCCGGCCCGGGCCCGGCAGAATTTTTATACAGAAGCTTGAGCCCAATTCCCAAACCCGACAAAAGCTTTTTATTTTTTAAGATGTTTTTGTTTGGTTCGAGCTTGACAGATTATATACATGAGCCCGAAAACGTTTGCAAGCTTTGACCTAAAAACTTTCTAAGCATTAAGCGAGCACATTTTATTTAAATTTCTTTTAAACTTGAACCGAGTTTTTTTTTCTTTTTTACACCAGAAATATTTTGATTTAGGCGATGTATTTTCGAGAATATGGGCGAAATATGCACTCCATAAGTGATTTTGAGAAAAAGAAAAAAATAGGGCAGTGTTTTATTCATGGATTTCTTGAAGAGATATTGGACTTTTCGTTGTTGAATTCGTTTCTCAGATAACTTTCCTCTCTACATGTTTTTCTGAAGAAACAATCAGAATCACGCTAGTGCATCTTCAAAAGGCTGCATAGGCATAAAAGTATCTATGGTAGCTAGCTTATCTTTGGTGGTATAGTAAGGCCCCATGCACGAAGTGCAAAGTCAAGCTCACGTTTTCTCTTATTTCTTTAGTTTGAAAGGCAGAGGAAAAAAGACACCCTGCTATACTCCGCGACTGGAGTGCCCTCGTTTTCTTGACCGCACTTTCCCACTATGCTGGTGAAATCCATACGTTTTCTATTATCCAAGTGAAAGCTTTCCAAAAGCAAAACATTTTTTTTTCTCTTTAAACGGCGCCGTAGTTTTTATTGAACCTTTCTACCCTGTCCACCGTTGCCTGTTTCCTCCTCCCCATGGTGTGGAGGATCTTCTGCCTTGCAGAATCTATACTCTGTTTCATACTCAGCGTGCAACGCTGTGAAAGCTACTGGCGCGAGCGCGTGGCTTCATCTAAAATTTTGTTTGCTCGAGAACTCGTGCAAATGATCATCGAGATCAAGCCCCACGCTCGCGCCAGTAGCTTTGACAGCGTTACACGCTAAGTTTGAAACAGAGTATAGAGTCTGGTCGTCGGCCTATAAGTCCAGACGCAGCCGACCCTATGAGCTATTGGAACAAATCAAGCAGCGTAAAAAGCGCAAGTCACTGGGCCTTGTCTGTTTATGACTGGTCCAGTGAAAATAGAATAGTACTTACGAAAACATGACGAAAGATGATGATGATGATGATGATGATGATGAGGGTGCGCTTTTGACGCTCCCTGATTGGTCCCATCAGCTCGTTGTTAAGGCGAAACGAAGTATGGTACTTGCGTCGAGAAATATCAGAGGCCGCGGGGAAAAAAAGTGTTTCGATGAAAGTCATGGACGTGACAGTGAGCTTGACGGAACAGGCGTGTGACCATTTTAAATATTTGTGCGAGGCTTCCTACGTTTTGTGGTTAGAAAAAAAAAAGGCAGCTATCGAAGATAAAAATTTTGTTTTCTAATACCAGCGGAAGGAAGTAACACTTACCGCCAATCGCTCTGTATTCACCAGCGGCATACCGCACCAGATTGATACCGTTCACAATCTGCAAAGAGGAGGAGGAACTGTCACCTTCATGCAACCAATAATAAACGCAATAAATAAATGTTGAAGCTAGCATTAAATCACAAAAACAATATGTAAAAAATGAATCGGGTAAGGATCGGAGTTTAAGAACAGTAATTATTTCGCCTCGCTCATCCTTTGTAAAATTCACTTCTTCAAACAAGCACATTGCAGAGCTGTGATGTGTACGGTATGAATGCCGCCTTAAAGTTTTGTGGCTGAGCAAGGAAACGCGCAGTTTTTATAACGATCGGACCGCGCTGTATATAGTGTGAAATTTTGAAGAGCTCAGCACTTCCCTGCCGTTGTCGCTTGCAGCTGAGTTCACGCTCCCAGTGTGCGTGGAAAGCGTGACTGTCAGTCATAGAGTGAGTCTTGCCATTCTAAGAGAACAGCGAGTGATGCCAATACCCCCCCCCCCCCCCCACCCCCGCCCACCCTCCCCCAAACGTCATTACTAGTGGATCCCCGCAGCGTCCCCTAGCTCGCGTCAGCGTCGACGCCAGCGCGTGTCGGGGATCCCCTAACAATGGCATCATGCGCCGGCCTTGTCTTCTATGTGGTATTGGTCAGGCAGTGCTTGTTCTGGGTTCAACTTACATAACTGAGGTGTTCCGTACTCTGAGCATTACGGGGGCTCTGCTCACCAAACTTATCCGGAACGCGCAAACGGTGCTCTTCGCTACTCCAGCGACCTATAGGGGACGCCACTATCGGGCAAATACGGCGGTCTACTACGGGTCGTGCCGTGCCATGTGCCAGCTCAACGGACAGCACTGGGGCATCGTCAAGCGGGCACTCGACGCAATATGGTTTGCCCCGATTTTTATCCTCCACGCTTCAAACCTGCGGCGATGTGATGGCGTAAGCGAGCTTTCAGAGGCTCGACTTTCTTTGAGCAGGCCATGAAAGGACTGCGTATACTGTCCTCCCACTGTGCTGATGAACGTGGATAAACGCGGAATATCCGGTTCACAAGGTTGCCTAGGTTGCGTGCAGAGCAACCTGGTAACAAGCTGATATTACAGTTAGACAGAGTCACCGGGACAACTGTTCCATCGCGCAAACCACCGACAAAACGTAATCACGGAAGCTACAAAAGACGAGCAGAAATCGCGACTAGACCTGTTCCAACCAGTTTAGTGTTTTTCCGCTAGGTGCCGTCCGTTTTGCTGGAGTCGCGAATATCTCACGGAAGAGCTATCCTGGCGTCGGCCGAAGAACTACTGCGTGACGTATAGGAAGGTCCCTTCGGAAAGTCTGCCCCATGTCGAAAGTCGTGGAACCCCTGCGAAATGCTGAACACAAACACGAGCTTCATGCGTTCGCTTGCGCCTCGGCTGCACGAGGTCCTGGGCAGCGCAAGCGTAGGTCGAAGCCACCCGCTCGCGCTACTTGCACGTTCCGCGGTGTCTGTTGTCACGCCATTGTGCAGTGGAACATCTTCTATCGATCGGCACGTGACTTTCGAAAGGGTGCTTTTTTTTTCTTCGAGAAATTGGGTTTGACGTTGCAAGCGTCTTTACGATTGTTCGCTAGAGTCTCAGTCGCTTTGCACGTGCTTTCCTCAATTGGCGACGTGAGCGTTGGAAAGCGTCGCAGTTGTCGGCCTGACACAATTGGCCGAATGCTGACAATGTCGTCAGCAAAAAACTTCTCATCGACGTAAATAAAAGGTAAGACAAGAGACTCTCTTGTCTTACCGAGATAACGAACTACTGAAACGGTCGATGACGAGCCTCCACAAAGGCCAATGCTGAGGAAAAGGACACAATAAAATCTAAAATGGCAATGACCTCGCCTAGATATAGGGTAATGATGAAGTGAAGTAAACGGAGTGAGAAGAAACAAAAACTGAAGGTCGGTTTTGGCGACGCGCATGCACTGTAGCTGCTGCAAAGCGTCTATCGGCGTCGAGATGTTTTGGTGGTGCTTTCCTATGGTTCCCTGTCAGCAACGATGGATGCAATCTGGCGCGTGTGTAAAGCGAGTCTATATAGACCATTCCAGAAAAATTAAATATTCAGAGTTTGTGTGTATGGCACGTGCTTTGCTCAATTTCCCAAGCGACTAGTTTGCGTGTGCTGCGCTGTGGATTTGTAAACATTCGAAAGGTGTATACCGTTCACTGAAACAGCCCTGTGCAGAAAAGGCCGCTCGCTGAACCCTGTACACCACAGTAATTTTGCCGGCCGGCCAGTCTATACTTATCGCCACCTTTTCGAACAAAGATGCACAGGTGACTGTCAAAGCAGTCAATGATTTGATGATTCAACCAGTAAGCACTTGATGTCTGTACCAAATCAGGCGAAAACCGCAGATCGCATCACAGGTGAAATTGCTGTGTTGTCCTCGGTCCAGCAGCGATTTCAGCCTTAAGCGAGCGTCCTCCCATTCTAGGACTATTATATTGAGTGCTATACGTTCTGAAGTAGGTCTTCGGCAGTGTTGTACGGAACGGCGTTCCAAGGAACGGCGTTCCTGGAACGCGTTCCTTTTAGGAGGAACGAAAGAACGCCGCCGTTCCATTCTGCCTCGGTGGAACTGGAACGGGAACTCGTTACATTTTTTCTGGAACGGAAAGAGTAATGGCATTCCTTTTTTCCGTCCAGTGGGGTCATTTTTATTTTATTTCGAACAGGGAAATTTTGAAAGTACAAAAGCAATATCTTTACGAAGTACAGGATCTCGTTACCTTTTTTGGCTACTAATCTTATAGCTTATTTTGTGTGGTCCTCGCTTGCTAACAGTTTCGGGTGCAGGACAGCTGGTGGACATTGATTCTTTTTGAGTGCCCCAAACTGCGGTACAAAAAGGAAGGCTTTTAGTCGTAGGAAAATACAAAGAAAGAGGGTTGTTTCAAACTCAGCTACTTTCTCTGGTTCCACGAATCCTCATACACCCAGAAATCTAAGGCCGACTACAGCCACTTGTGAACTTTCATAACAAGACCTAGAGTTACAACAAGATCAGACTGCCAGACATCGAACGCACCCTTGTATCCGGAACATTGGTCACTTAAAAGATACACAAAAAAATAACCTTTATTTCTTCTCTTTGCCCCACCTTCAAAATGACCAACAAATTTAACCTTACAAAGAAGTATTTGTAGTTTTAAGACTGACCTTCCAAAAGCCCTACCCTCTCCTCGACTTGCTTGTCATGCGGACGGCAGCATTGAGAAGCAACTGTTGTTAAGTTCGAACAAGGGACTTTGTTCAATTGAAACGTGTGAGGTTGCTGTAAAACGCTCGTACAATGTTGGGTAAAAAGTACATTCGGCTCGTCTGAATCGTCCACTACAAACATGAATATGGTTAAAAGCTGAGATTTTTAACTTGTATATATCACCAAATGAAAGCCTGCTTCCACTTGTTTTCTTCTGTTGCCCTTCCATAACGACATACAAACTCGTATATTGACTACTAATGGGATAAATAAAAAACTCTGCTTGATTTAACTAAATATAGTAATTAGCAAAATACAAATGTAACGTATATGTAACGATACGTTCCATTTTTTAAACTGTAACGGGAACGAGTTTCTTTTTCACAGATGTAACATGTAACGGGAACGCGTTCCAAAAATCAGAAGGAACGAGGAACGAGCTTTCGTTCCTTTTATTGAGGAACGTGTACAACACTGGTCTTCGGCTGCCGCCTCGGATAGCGCTTCTAAGAAATAAGGCACCGTTCGCGTGTTCCTGATAAGTTTTATGAGGCACTGTACATAGGGTTGGTGCGTGCTCTTGAAGCCCAGTGTAATGATGAGGTATACATAAGTGTTTCCTCACTCACGATGATATCGATCACAGTCAAGTGAATCAATACGGTTTAGCACATGGCAAATGACCCTGCGACTCTGATTATGGTACTTGTTGGTTGGTTGGTTGAACTGCGATGAAAGGTACAGTGCTTTTCAAACTCAACGCCACCACTCGGTAACCCAAATATGGCCGGCTACTCAAAGCTAAATTTTTCAATGCAGCAGCTGGAATGCCTTGCCCAGGCTGGGTGGAAGACTGGTGTAGGCGCAGAAATAGTCTAGAAGGTTCTGGAAATAAACGAATTCCTTGTTGCGTTAAATTTGGTGGACACTGTACCACTCCTAAGCAGTGTACTCCAACTGAAAGCAATTTCATAGTTGAGTTTTTACGCATGGTGCGAAGCGGCCATTCTATACCGTATATTATATATTTTTTTATCGTGCAGTGGGGATGAAATAGCTTTCACTGAGACATCATCTCATTTCGCTTTGAGCTTTACAATCACTAAAACGTGGGTCTTTGAGAAGGCGATTGATGACTTACAGTGCAGACGTAACAGACGAGAAGAATGCAGTTTCTGCTTTTACTCATTCCTCCCGATGGAGATGGAACAGAACGTACGGGCAGCTTGAGAAGTGGGTCGTAATTTTAGAATAAGCTTTTTTGTGAATTTCCGTAACTGAAGAGAAAGGCACGTCGAGACCAATCACCGAATCAGGAGCGAAGGGGCAGCAATCTTCTTCTTTGCACGCTTCAATGTGATGGATGCGATCGATGCCACTGCCATCGTGTGTGACGACTGTCGGGTGCACGTGGTCGGGTGATCGGTGGCCGAGTGGGCTAGCGCACACCAGCTCTGGAGCACGTGGAGCGAAAGCTCCCGCTGCAGAGCCCAGGGATCCTGTGTTCAATGGACTTTTTTCCAGTAAGCTTCTGCGCACGCGTAAACCCCCTCCCCGTGGCCTTGCTTCCCGCTGTCGCCATTTTCGCAGGATAAAGACCAACGTATTCAGCACTCTTTGCGCGTCTTTCGTCTTTTTTGGCCATTCATATGTTTGAGTATAAGCTAGTACGGGGCATAAAAGGCAACGAAGATCAAGACAACGGTACGATGCCAATGTATGCCGACGGGCGGAGGCAGGTTGGCTGCCCTTGATTTGTAGTTCGAAGACAATTCCGCAGACGGCGCTCGTTACAGGAAAAAGTTCCATTGGTTCAATCCCCACCTCTTCCCATTTCGATCTGGATGAGCATCGTACCGGCGTGCGGTCGTATATCGCTACTGCGTGATGTACGTTCAAGACCCCAGGCCTTGAACAATTAGCCAGTGCAGTCGTACTGCACTGTGGTTAATTGCTCATCTACAGTGGGTGACAATATCGCCATGTTTTGGGAGACTAACCACCTGCCGCATAAACAACTAACAGGTGTCTGTGTCTTTTCTGTGTCCGTTGACCTGTCGCACTTTTTAATCATTATGAATCACCAACTTGCCCAACTTTCTACCCTCGTCAACTAACAGGAGAACCTCGTTCAAAAATGGCTCTTCTCTGTTGCCTGCACGCGAGCAAATGCGGGCATATATAAAGCCCCTTGATAAAGGCGTATATAAATCCCCTTGATAAAGACAAACGCAAGCACATGGAGGGGCTTAAGGCGGATAGCGTTCATAGCGACACCAGTGTCAACGCCTCCACATTCATCGGAGCAGGGCGGTTGAATGAACGACGCTCTTTTTATGCCAAATTTTGCGCAAACTTTATGTTTAGATTAAAAACCAGAATAAAATTAGTTTCCACCGCAGATAATGTGCATCCAACGTTCCACCGGTTCCGTCCGTCCCACTGATTTCTATCGTAGTAGACTGGATCGCGGAGCGGGAATGGGTCTTGGAACCAAAGACTGCTCACGAGCGCGAGCTCTCGTTCCGTATTCTCCGGGCTGCGCATCAAATGCCCTACTGCGCTTCACGCGAAGAAAAGAAGGCAAAGAAGCCCCCGCGATCGCTTACTCTTGATACTCTTGAGCACCTGAGAAGCCCGAATCTTTTCCTCAGATTTGGCTGCAATGTGCTCTGAAACAGGAGTTATCAATCTGTGCCTCTTCTGCCTGGTGAGTATACCTCCTTCCTTACTGGATTTCGCGAGTTTCACAACCAGGGTAAGCAGGCACTCCCAGAAGAAACCTGGGGGGCTATGTTGCGCTTTTGGACTCCCAGGAGACTAGGAAGAGGGAAGTGACGTCAACAACGCTCTTTGGATGTTGATTGGTGGAGTCGCTGATGACGGTGAGTTTCGCGATGCGAGATCACGTTCATTCACACCTACGTCGCTTCCCTCTTCCTGGTCTCCTGGGAGTCCAAAAGCGCAACATAGCCCCTGGCCGCCAAACGTCGGCCCTGACCCAACACCACCTATAGAAGACGCGGCCTGCGCATAAAGTCATCGGTAGTTACTCTCCGACCCGACCCTAGCGGTAAACATGTTGAAGCTCGGCGAGAGTCGCCACAAAGCGGTGGACGCGCGTTTTGACTTGGCGTCAGCGAGTTCTAACGTCGCGCTTGTTGTGAAACGCTGCAAGATCCGCTGGCGGCGACGCTGACGCAAGGTATGAGGAGAGCAAGTCGTCTGCTTTTGCGCAGGAGTTGCGGTGACGTCAGAAAGACACCGAGCTCTGATTGGCTCTAATTGAGGAATTGTGGGTAGACCTCAAAGCAAGCTGTCTTGAGGTCTACCCACTATCTTTAAATCAGAACCAATCAGAGCTCGCCGTCTTTCTGACGTCACCACAACCCCTGCAAAAGACGCAGACGAACTGGCGCTCCGCATTGGTGGCGCAGCGTGGATCCACGCTTGGGGAGGAAGAGGCCCGGGCTTTGCTTTATAGATGGTATTGTCTGACAACACCCGGCCTCCAGCGCTCGAGTGCTGCACTGGCTCCATTTCTCACCTACGTCCTGAAGCAGGCCTTTCTTATTGTGGCAGACCGACGTCACGCTGTCTAAATCTAGCGTTTAATTTGCCGCTTTTTTGTTCGTGTTACACCAGGCTACTAACAGCTTTGTTTTCTGAATCTCTCACCTTCAAAACTTCCGGTGGTTTGAAAGTGTTTTGGTGTGAACAGGCCTGGCGGTGGCACGAGTGGGAGTGAACATCCTATCGTAGTTAGTGGCCCTAGGCAACACCGCCTAAAATGATCAAGGCCTGCTAGCATCCTCCTCTTCCTCCATTGAACGTCATCACAGTCGGAATGCGCCAACTCAGCAATAGACCCTTCTAAAAAATAAGCGCCACCTGGTGCTTCAAAGAGTCGTTTTACTGTCGACAGGCTAATGGCGGCCATGAAACTGTATACCATCGGGAATCATCACTTTCAATTCAATTAATCTTACTTTCTCCCATATTACAAATGGGCGATGGAGGCAGGGAAAAAAGCTGCAGAAATACAGCTTGACGAAACCCCTTGCCCCCTACTTGCAGATCGGCCGTCAGGAAAAATATCAACTTAAAAGGTAGAAAAAACAAAACATTCACGTGCAAGAGGAGAATATTTAGCGCATTGCTTGCTCATTTATCGCATGAATACAAACAATTTCTATTAAAAAAAAAAAGAAGAAAATCAGTGAAGTTGGAAGTGTGTGGTGAATCATGGAAGCCCGTAATTATTTCGAGGACGCGGCACTTGCGAGGATCCGGCGCTGCGCACTCCGTATATAATATTTTTTTTTACATTTAGTTTATCAATCTGTGGTAATGAATGATTGGGAACTTTAAGCGACGCCGCGTGCATTGTCGCAAGCTTATACTGGATATTTATTTTTTGTATTTGCATAACTTTATGTTAAAACAAGACGGTTCAGTATGTGCGCAATTCTCACGTCAATGGTAGATGATAATTGGTTCGTTGATAAACTCATACTTCTTTCTTGAGCGTCGACCCTTTAAGCCCCTTGATTAAATTTCCGCCATGGAAACCCGAGTTTGGCTTGTCGCACATTTTACTTTTAGAGCCAGACTTGTGGCAAGAGATTGATTGGACCACGTTTCGAAATAAGCCCTTACGCAGTTGGTGTATACAAGTCGTGCGTCATGTTGCGCAGACACCTCTAAGGTACATGCATCATACATCCTCTGCTTTGGTAGTACTTTCAACGCCTTCTTCATCAGCCTCAAGAATGACGCCATTAGTTTGGCACAGATGTCATACACTGAGATTATGATAGTGATCAACGTTGCCAGACCAAATTTAAAAGAAGGGTATTCTGAACACGAGCCTGTTGCCGAGCGTCCTGCGACGCGTTGATTGAGCACAATGCTCATCCGGAATGCTGATGAAGCCATCGTGTTCCTTTTGTGTTCTTGCTCAATCTCACAGCGACGACGGCGAAATTCTAATGAACAGGCTTTGATTATTCTAGTTGATTTTGCTCTAGCGCCGAGCTATATGAAGGTGGCTTCTCTTACGATGTTTATCCGTGACGTCACGACCAGTATTTTCCTCATCAGGGTATGCTTACGTGTGTGAACAAAAAACGTATTTATTGAAGCAATGGATGCATCACGATCGCTCGGTAAAGTCACGCAGTCGTGATGGGGGAAGTTGTGGTTCTCAACAGTTGACACTTAGCAAGACAAGTTTTGTGGTCAGCGTAAACACCACAATGGGCTCTTGTATTGCAGGCTCAACTGCATCAAAACGATTCTCTAAACGCCAAAACGAGCTCTTGGTAAATAGCAGAAAGCCAATCGCAGTGGCGCTTTCGGTCGCGCACGTCGCCATTATGGGGCATTTCTGCCGACCGCGTCGTGCTGAAGGCACGTGGTTTCACAACGGACCTGAACATTCGCTGTAAATAACGGACTAAAATGTGACGTCCAGTGGATGCTATGTCTAACGTCTGTTCCCAATATTGCCACGCGCGTCGGCGAGCAAGCGCGTGCGTGGCCAGTGGTTACCGCGCTTGACTGTCGCGCGGAAGGTGTATAGGGTGTATTCACTGGCGGCCATATCAGTGTACGCTAATGCTGAGCACGTGCTGATGGCAAGCTTCCACAGTTATTTTGCAACGCGCACCCCGCACCATCAAGATTGCCGGTCTTGGTAGCCTATTAATGCGAGCTCGTTCTGAGGGATGCGCTCTAAACAGTGACCTCAAATATGGCGGCCAGTGAATACCCTCTATGGGTTCGATTCCAGTCAGTGGACGTGTCCTTTTATTTATTCTTTCAACTTGGCCTTTCTCGTAAGTTCGAGAACATTCTCGTCTGATCGAGTTCCGAATGTTCTACGCACCGAACTTTCTACGCCGAATGTTCCAGAAACCCACGCGTGTACATAAGGGACTCCGCGTGGCGAGCCGGAGTCAGTTTCGCCCCAGCGTTCGATTCTGCTGTTTCGCCGACTTCGACGCCCGCGACGCTCTGCTGTTATCTTTCTGTTTCCTTTTTATTTTTGGGCACAAGTTCGCCCCATTAAACGTTTAGTTTACTTCAGTTATTCATTGCCTCATCACTTGTCATTCGTGACATTTTGGTGGAGGTGCGGGGTACCATCGTATGCCCGTGCAGCGTACCCCTCCGAAGGCCCGCAGTGCAAGTCCGACATGCAAGCCCACGACGACCTCGACGAAGACACACCAAGACCCGATTAAGTCGCCGTATCCAGAGGCCTACACCCGGAATTTGGACTCTTGCCACCCAGGACCAAGCAGTCAAGCAGGCCGACGATGAACAACCAGTCGCGCAGACCTCGACCGCTCCATCCGTCGTCTTCATGCCCGTCGCTCCGCGGACACCTGACGCCATTCCATGGCGAGCACCACGAAGACGTCGAGGACTGGATTCAACAGTATGAACGCGTAGCCCGTCATAATGGCTGGACCAACGGAACAGCGCCTACAGAACGTCTATTTCTCGCTTGGAGGGAACCGCCAAGACACTGGTTCGAGAACCATGAGGCCTCGCTGACGTCGTGGGACACCTTCGTCACCGAGCTGAAGGCTACATTCATCAACCAGCACCGCCGAGCAGCGGGCCGAGGATCTTCTGCGAGTCAGGATTCAGGGCACCCAACGAAAGCGTCACCGAGCTTCGTGGAAGATGTTCTGCGCCTGAGTACCCGTGCCGACCCTCGAGCTACCGAAGAGAAGATAGCTGCGAATTCTCATGCGGGGCGTGAGAGAAAACATTTTCGGAGGCCTTGTCCGCAGCCCTCCGACAACCGTCGAAGGTTTCGTCACCGAGGCGACGAACATCGAGCGTGCCCTTCAAGCACGCGACCTCCCACTACCAGCGACTTCCCGGCGTCGCTGCAACTCGCCTGCTCTAGCTGCGAAAACGCTCCTGGTACGGACATCCGCGAGATCATCCGGGAGGTCGTGCGGGAGGAAATCCGCCAGATACTACCTGCCGCCGCAAGCCCAGCTTCGCCCTCCATCGCCGAGGTTGTCCGGGAAGAAGTTCATCAGGCGCTGCAGCCAGAAGTTCTCGTCGGCGCCACTCCGGAACCGCCGACGCTGAGCTACGCCGCAGCTACCCGACGACCACCGCCCCCAGCTCACCAGTATACGGCGCCACCCCGACGTGAGCCTCCAGCGCCGCAGTATTCCCGACGCCAAGAAGATCGGGCGCACGTCCGCCCAGAACAAGCTGCGCCGCGAAAGACCGACGTGTGGAGGACGGCCGATCGACGCCCGTTGTGCTATCACTGCGGTGAAGCCGGCCACATTTACCGTCGATGCCCCTACAGACAACTGGGGCTGCGCGGGTTCCACCCGAACGACCCGCGCCCAAGGTACGACGAACGCCCTCGCGACATCGAGGAGTACCTCCGACGCTCGCCCTCCCCAGTGCTCGTCTCTCCGCCGTGAAGTCCCGCTCACCGTCGCCACGACGTTCAGCGTCTCCAGCGCCACGACCCCGCCGAGAGAGCCTGTCTCCCCTGCGTCGCCGGGAAAACTAAGTGCGGCAACGCCTGGAGGTGGCGTTGCCGAAAACGACCGAAGTAAACAGCCTCCAAGAACGACGGAGCGCTCCCACTCTCCCGACGCTACGCATCACAACGACGCCCCTGCATCGGTGTCCAACAACCTAAACGTTATTATCGACGGCCACGACGCATCGGCACTCGTGGACACCGGAGCAGACTACTCAGTCTTGAGTGGGAGGCTCTCTCGCCGCCTGCGAAAAGTGACAACGCCGTGGAAGGACCTCAAATACGAACCGCCGGTGGGACACCTCATCACACCAGTCGGAAGATGCACTGCTCGCGTCGAGATCCACGGTGAGACGTGCCCTGTGAAGTTCGTCATTCTGCAAGACTGCTCGAGGGACGTTATTCTCGGAATGGACTTTCTCTGCGAGTATGGCGCCGTCATCGACCTCGGAGCAAACCGGTTGACCCTACGAAAACCTGTTTCACCACCGGAGGAACCCAAAGCGACGTCATCCGCGGTCCGAGTCCTCGCAAGCCACGTGAACTTGCCGCCGCGGTCAAGTGTTTTCGTGCCCGTCGGGATCACCGAAGCTTTCTGCGGCGAAGTTCTGCTCGAGGGGAGCCTCCAGTTGCTTCTAGAAAGAGGAATAGGCGTCGCAAGAGGAGTAGCTGAACTTCAGAATGGCCGCACTGTGGTCCTCGTGACGAACTTCCGAAACGAAGCGCAACACCTCACGAAAGGTGCAGCCGTTGGCCACGTCGAAGGAACTCCGAAACTCCGCCGAAATCGCCGCCATTACTGACGAATCCTCGCCACCTCAGCAAGACAGTACGTCGCCAGCGCAGCTCGACATTGACCCTAAGCTTCCGGGCCCGAAACGACGTCAGCTGATTGACCTCCTCGCCGAATACCGCGACTGCTTTGCGACGTCGTCGAAGGTGCGCCAAACCGCCGTTGCGAAGCACCGCATCGTTACCGAGAACGACGCGCGCCCTGTGCATCGATCTCCATACAGAGTCTCCGTTAAAGAAAGGCAGGTGATCCAGGAGCAAGTTCAAGAGATGCTGAACGACGACATAATCCAACCTTCAAGCAGTCCATGGGCCTCTCCAGTCGTACTGGTTAAGAAGAAGGACGGGACGCTTAGGTTCTGCGTGGACTACCGGCAGCTGAACGCAGTGACGAAGAAAGACGTCTATCCACTCCCCCGCATCGACGACACGTTAGACCGGCTGCGCCACTCTCGATACTTTTCATCGATGGACCTGAAGAGCGGCTACTGGCAGATCGAAGTCGACGAACGGGACCGAGAGAAGACAGCCTTCGTCACGCCGGATGGACTGTACGAGTTCAAGGTGATGCCCTTCGGACTATGCACGGCGCCAGCAACTTTCCAGCGTGTCATGGACACCGTACTGGCAGGACTGAAGTGGCAGAGCTGTCTCGTCTACCTCGACGACGTCGTAGTGTTTTCCGGCGACTTCGACGAGCACTTGCGACGACTCCGAGCTGTTCTCCGAGCCATACGGACCGCCGGACTCACCCTCAAGCCGTCAAAGTGTCGGTTCGCCTATGACGAACTGAAGTTCCTAGGTCACGTGGTTAGTAACGAAGGCATTCGCCCAGACCCAGAGAAGACTCGCGCCGTCGCAGCATTTCCAGCGCCAAGAGACAAGAAGGCCGTGCGAAGGTTCCTTGGACTATGTGCCTACTATCGGCGCTTCGTTCGAGATTTCGCAAGGATTTCCGCACCGCTCACAAACCTCACGAAGGACGCCGAGAAGTTCGAATGGGCCAAGGAGCAGCAGCAGGCATTCGACGAGTTGAAGCGACGACTGCAGACTCCTCCTGTTCTTGGACATTTCGACCAGGATGCGGAAACCGAGATTCACACGGACGCAAGTAACGCAGGACTTGGCGCGGTACTGGTTCAAGTACAAGAAGGCACCGAGCGAGTCATCGCCTACGCAAGTCGGACATTGTCCAAGGCGGAGAGAAATTACTCCACGACTGAGAAAGAATGCCTTGCGGTCGTCTGGGCAATCACGAAGTTTCGTCCGTACTTATACGGGAGCCCGTTCCGCGTAGTCACGGACCACCACTCGCTCTGCTGGCTTGCGAACCTCAAGGACCCGTCAGGACGCCTCGCTCGATGGAGTCTCCGACTACAAGAGTTCAACATGACCGTGGTCTACAAGTCAGGCCGCAAGCACAGCGACGCCGACTGCCTGTCCAGAGCTCCCGTCGAAACACCTTCCGGCAGCAGCGACGACGATGACGACGAGTGTTTCCTGGGCGCAGTGAACACCGACGACATGGCCCGACGTCAACGAGACGATCCTGAGCTGCGCGCACTAATAGAGCACCTGGAAGGGCGCGGGAGTGCCATGCCACGTGTTTTTTCACGAGCCCTGCCGACCTTCGCCATTCGACAAGGTGTACTCTACAAAGAGAACTTCGGGAACAACAACTCGCCGTGGCTGCTGGTAATCCCGACCGACCTTCGGGAGGAGATCTTTCAAGCCTGCCACGACGACCCGACGTCCGGACACCTTGGTTACAGCCGGACACTGGCCCGTATTCGTGAAAAGTATTACTGGCCCAAGCTCCCCAAAACCGTCCACCTATACACACGATCATGCCATGAATGCCAGCGACGCAAGAAACCTCCGACGAGGCCGGCCGGACTCTTGCAGCCAATTCCTCCGCCAACAGCACCCTTCCAGCAGATCGGAATGGATCTACTTGGCCCTTTTCCGCCGTCGACGTCGGGAAATCGCTGGATCATCGTCGCCACAGATTATCTCACGCGGTACGCCGAAACGAAAGCCCTTCCTTCCGGAACTGCTGTGGAAGTTGCCAAGTTTTTCATTGAATCCATCGTCCTCCGGCACGGCGCTCCCGAAGTCCTGATCTCAGACCGTGGATCCTCGTTCATGGCCCAGCTGACACAAGAAGTCCTTCGTCTCAGCCACACCAGCCATCGTCGCACCACGGCGTACCACCCGCAGACCAACGGGCTGACGGAAAGACTCAACAAGACCATCGCCGACATGATTTCCATGTACGTCGACGTGGAGCACAAGACATGGGACGAGGTGTTGCCGTACGTCACCTTTGCCTACAACACGGCCGTGCAAGAGACCACCGGGGTTACACCCTTTCAACTGGTTCATGGTCGCAAAGTGACGACAATGCTGGACGCGATGTTACCCCACGAACCGGCTGTCGACGGAAGCGACGACGCCCAGGTGGTTGCCCAACGGGCAGAAGAAGTCCGTCAGCTCGCCAGACTCCGGATTCAAGCCCAACAACGTATCGACACTGGCCGCTACAACCTTCGTCGTCGGGACGTCCACTTCCAGCCCGGAGACAGGGTGTGGGTGTGGACACCGATCCGCCGCCGTGGTCTCAGCGAGAAACTCCTGAAGCGCTACTTTGGACCCTACAAAGTGCTTCGTCGACTCGGGGATCTGAACTACGAGGTGATGCCCGACGGAACACGGACTTCATCACGCCGCCCTCCACGACCTGAAGTCGTCCACGTCGTGCGCCTGAAGCCGTACTACGCTCGATAGGACTGTGGACCTTATGTGTTCCGAAATGACGTCTTTAGTTTGCCGTTCTTTTTGTTTGCTTTGTTTTGTTTTGTCGTTGCATCGGGGCGATGCACTTTTTAAAGGGGGAGTAATGCCGCGCGCGCAGCTGGCCAAGTAGGCAGCGCGCCGTGGCCTAACGGTTATCGCGCCTGCCTCCCACGCGAAAAGCCAGGGTTCGATTCCTGGCAGCGGACGTGTCTTTTATTTATTCTTGCAACTTAGTCGTTCTCGTAAATTCGAGAACCTGTCTCGCTTGTTCGAGGTCCGAATGTTCTACGCGCCGAACGTTCTACGCCGAATGTTCCAGAAACCCACGCAGTGTACATAAGGGACTCCGCGTGGCGAGCCGGAGTCAGTTTCGCCCCAGCGTTCGATCCTGCTGTTTCGCCGACTTCGACGCTCGCGACGCTTTGTTATTATCTTCTATTCCCTTTTTGTTTTGGGCACAAGTTCGCCCCATTAAACGTGTATTTCTTCTTGTTTATTTATTATACTTTTGGTCACCACCCGTGACAATATTGTGCCTGGAAGGAAACTAAAGCCACGGTCTATCTGCTAGGACATCATACAAAAGACACGGTGTAGGCTGCAGACATGATGACGGAATTATGTGCGGACACACCTTAAACATCTTCGAAGCACGCTTTCTTCATGAATATTGCCATGTGCATGATCGAGAGCTACGCTTCCCCGTTCATCTAGACTCTAGAAGGTTCGCGGATATTCTTACCCCTAGCGTAAAAGATAGAGGTCAGAATGACCTTGCCTAGTCAGTCCCACCCTAGCTCTTGCCCGAATATTCGAGATGACGAGCGTAGTAGATAAACAGCCGAGCGCCGTATCGCCGATTCATTTGATCTGACTATAGCACCAGTCAAGCTGCTTGGACAGCTTGTTCTCAGCTCCACCATATTTATATGGTAAAGAAAGCTGCTATATTATTATTATTATTTTCTCTGGCGATAGCCAGTGTTACGCCGACGCACCGTTACTTGCTGCTATCTTCGGCGACGCCGCCAGTGTTTTCGTACTTTCTCGACGTGTGTTCTTTCTTCTTTTCTGGCACAAGTTCGCCCCCATGGAATCTTTTAGTCCATTCCGATTTCTCCTGCCTCGTCATATGTCATTCGTGACATTCTGGTGGAGGTGCGGGGTAACGCAGCCCATGAAGCGTACCCCTCCGAGGCCTCGCAGCGCAAGCCCAGTCCCCGGCTCAAGAAGACCGTCCGTGGAAACTACCGAGACCCGAGGAAGCCGCCGTGTTCAAGGTTTGCACCCGGAATTTGGGCTACTGCCGGAGAAGACCCACCAGTCGACGAAGCCGACGATGAGCAACCAATCGTCGCAGACCCCTGCCGCCGCCCCCATCGTCTACCTGCCCGTCGCTCTTCGTACACCGACGCCCTTCCACGGCGAGATCCACGAAGACGTCGAGGACTGGATCCAACATTACGAGCGCGTGGCACGCCACAACGGATGGACAGCTGAACAGTGCCTGCAAAACCTCTACTTTTCCTTAGAGGGAACTGCGAGGCACTGGTTTGAGAACCATGAGGCTTCCCTTACGTCATGGGACGCAGCTGAAAGAAGAACTTCGACGGACGTTCGCCAGTCAGCACCGACGGGAGAGAGCCGAGGACCATCCTTCGAACGAGGACGCAGGGCCCCAACGAAACCGTCACGAGCTACGTTGAAGACGTCCTACGTCTGAGTGCACGCGCCGACCCTCACGCGACGGAGGAAAAGAAGCTGAAGGTTCTCATGCGCGGCGTAAAGGAGAACATCTTTGGAGGCCTTGTACGCTACCCACCGTCGACCGTCGAACAATTCGTGACGGAGGCCACGAATATCGAACGTGCTCTCCAGGCACGAGCCTCCCACTACCAGCGACTACCTGGCGTCGTTGCATCCTCGTCGTCAAGCTGCTACTTGGGCTCCACTACATCGGACATACGCGAGATCATCCGGGACGTCGTCCGAGAGGAGCTCCGAAAGCTGCTCCCAGCTGCTGAGCGCCCGGCGTCGCTGTCAGTCGCCGAGATCGTACGCGACGAGGTACAGCGGGCCTTGCAGCCTGAAACTCCCGTCGACGTGCCAGCCCCCGAGGAACCGACGCTGTCCTACGCCGCAATGGCCCGCCGATCACCGCCACCTGCTCGCCCGTATGTGGCGCCTCCACGTCATGAGCATCCAGCACCTACAGTACTCCCGACGATCGCGAAGAACGGGTCCAGTACGTCCGCCCGGAACGACCAGCACCCAGGAAGACCGACGTGTGGAGGACGGCTGACCGATCGCCCGTTGTGCTACCACTGCGGGGAAGCGGACCACATTTATCGCCGATGCCCCTACCGACAACATGGGCTGCGCGGGTTCCACCCGAACGACCCGCGCCCACGGTACGGTGAGCGCCCACGAGACATCGACGAGTATCTTCGCCGTCCACCGTCTCCTGCGCCCGCTTCACCGCGAGGAGCTCGCTCGCCTTCACCCCGACGTCCTGCATCACCTGTCCATAGGTCCCGCCGAGAAAGCCTGTCTCCCATGTCCCGCAGGCAAAACTAAGCGCGGCAACCCCGGAAGTGCATGGAGTTGCCATAGAGGCGACGACGTAAACAGCCTCCAAGAACGCCGTACACCTCCCACTCGACCGACGCTATGCATCGGAGCGACGATTCCGCATCGGCGTCCAACAACCTCAACGTTGTTATCGACGGCCACGCCGCGTTGGTACTCGTGGACACCGGTGCGAACTACTCCGTATAAGGAGGACACTCTCCCGACGCCTACGGAGAGTGACGACGCCATGGGACGGACCTCAAATACGAACCGCCGGAGGCACTATATCACGACTCTTGGAAGGTGCACTGCTGGCGTCGAAATTCGCGGGGAGACCTCTCCAGTCAAGTTCGCCATCGTTCAGGACTGTACGAGAGACGTCCTACTTAGCATGGACTTCCTGTGTGATCGACCTGCGGAGCGAACAGGTTGACGCTGCCAAGCCCTCCCTACCTCCGGAGGGATCTAAAACGACGCCAGCCGCCCTCCGAGGTCATTGCGGACCACGTGAACCTGCCGCTGCGGTCGAGGTGTTATTGCGCCCGTGGTGAACGATGCTAGCCGCCTGCGGGAAGTTCTTCTGGAAGGCAGCGTTCAACTGCTCCTGAGAAGAAGAATTGGCGTCGCACGAGGCATTGCGGATATCCAAGAAGGACGTGCAACTGTTCTCGTGACGAACTTTCGACAGGAGACGCAGCACCTAACGAAGGGTCCCGCCGTGGGCTACGTCGAGCAGCTTCAAGCTGTCAGCCGCCGTTACCGCAATCTCCGAGGAACCTTCGCCGTCACAGTCCAACAGCACGCCGCCTTTTTCAGCTCGACGTCGACCCCGAGTAGTCCGCTTCATAACGGCGACGGCTAGTTCAACTTCTCTGTGAGTTCAGCGGGTGCTTCGCGACGTCATCAAGGGTGCGACAAACGACGGTAACAAAACACCGCATCGTTACTAACGGCGATGCACTGCCTATTCACCAGTCGCCCTACCGGGTATCTTTAAAAGAGAGGGAGGTGATACAAGAACAGGACAGCCGAATGCTTGACGACCACATTATCCAACCTTCAACTAGTCCATGGGCGTCCCCAGTTGTCCTTGCATAAAGAAGGACGGAACACTGCGTTTCAGCGTGGACTACCGTCCACTAAAGGCCGTGACTAAAGAAAGATGCATACCCGCTTCCCTGAATGGACGAGACCCCAGATCGGCTGCGCCACGCCCGATATTTTTTGTCAATAGACTTGAAGAGCGGCTACTGGCAGATCGAAGTCAGACGAACGAGATTGCAAGAAGACAGCCTTCGTTACGCCGGACGGACTGTACGAATTTAAAGCAATGCCCTTCGGACTATGCACAGCACCGGCAGCATTTCAGCGCGTTATGACACCGTGCTGGCTGGCCTTAAATGGCTAAGCTGTCTCGTCTACCTCGACGACGTCGTGGTATTTTAAAGCGACTTTGACGAGCACTTGAGGCGACTTCGGGCCGTGCTTCAAGCCATCAAGACCACCGGACTGACACTCAAGCCAACGAAGTGCCGGTTTGCCTATGGTGAACTGAAGTTTCTAGGCCATGTCGGGAGTAACGAAGGTGTACGGCCTGACCCTGCGAAGACGTCCGCCGTATGCCGAGCTTCCCCACCCAACGGACAAGAAGGCCGTCCGAAGATTTCTTGGGCTTTGCACCTACTATAGACGCTTCGTTCGGGTCTTCGCCAAACTCTCCGCGCCACTGACATACCTTACGAAGGATGCCGTAAAGTTCGAGTGTACAGAAGAACGACAGCGGCCCGGCCTTCAACGAGCTCAAACGAAGACTCCAGACGCCTCCGATTCTCGGCCACTTCGACCAACTTGCAGCCATCTAAATTCACACGGATGCAAGTAATACAGAACTTGGCGCGGTGCTCGTCGAACTCGAGAAAAATGAGGTAATCGGCACAAAAAGAGTAATTGCCTACTCCAGTCGGACGCTCTCCAAAGCAGAGAGCAATTACTCAACGACCGAAAAGAGATGCCTTGCCGTCGTCTGGGCGATAAGCAAGTTCCGCCCGTACCTGCATGGAGTCCTGTTTTGAGTGGTCACAGAGCACCACTCGCTGTTGGCTCGCAAACCTGAAGGATCCCTCCAGATCGCCTCGCGCGGTGCAGTCTTTGACTTCAGGAATTGGACATGAGTGTGGTCTGCAAGTCCGGTCACAAGCACAGCGACGCCGATTGTTTGCCGAGGGCGCCACATCGAGTTAGCGTCTGAGCGCACCGGCAGCAGCGACGACGATGACGTTTTTGTAAGCGCGATGACCGTAAACAACATGCGCAGCACTTCAACAAGACGATCCTGAGCTACGTGCACTCATCGAGCATCTGGAGGGACGAGGAGTGCAGTTCCACGAGTCTTCGCACGAGCCCTGACAACCTTCGCTGTTCAGAGAAAGTGTACTGTAAAAAGAAAACCCCTGCGGCACCAACTCGACGTGACTGCTGGTTATCCCTGCTAGTCTTTGAGCGGAAGTTTTCAAGCGTGCCATGACGATCCGACGGCGGGACACCCGCACGGATTGAAGAAAAATACTACTGGCCCAAGCTCCCGAAGACTGTCCTCCTCTAGGTCCGATCGTGCCGTAAATGCCAACGACGCAAGAAACCACAGACGAAGCCGGCAGGACTCCTGTAGCCGATCACTCCCCCGACTACGCCGTTCCAGCAGATCGAAATAGACTTGCTTGAACCGTTCCCACCATCGACGAAAGGAAACCGGGGATCATCGTCGTGACTGCTTACCTCATAAGGTACGCGCAAGACCAAAGCCCTTCCATTGAACGCTGTGGTGAAAGTCGCCGGATTATTCGTCCAATCCATCGTCCTTAGGCACGGTTGCAGTGTACCCGATCGCCTGGGCCCCAACGCGGCGAGGGAAAAATAGAGGGAGAGGAGGACACCTAACGATAGACACCCTAGCAACGGCGCTCACACAGGATTGGCTGGCTCGTGGAGATAGACGCTGCCGCCGTCTACATAGGCAGCGGTTACAACGAAGGTGTCCGAAGCGGTAGCGGCGTAGCTTAGTGGTAAGCTGTCAGCCTCATGCGCAGCGGACCCCTGTTCAATAAACAATATGGGCTTGCTTTTGTTTTTCTCCAGTCATTATATTTTGTCGAAGCATTTGGCAATATTTACGACATTTATCTTTTACCATTAACACTGAAAAATACGAATGTTGTCGACGAAACTTTACTGAACTACAATGGTTGGCGTGACTCCTTTCCGGAGGTGTAGGGGACAGCAAGCGCTCAAGTTCTCGGCTGGATGCTTCTTCGCGGCGTCCAGCCGGCAGCCTAAGCCCTGCTGTTCGAATCCGAGTGAGTTAATATTTCTGTCACGAGCATCTGCCCATTACAGAGTGGGTTAATAGTTCCGTAATGGGCAGCCAGCAGACTGTCGCCGCGAAGCGGCGTGAATGCAGGCGTAACACGCTACCGAGTGATACACGCGCCGTCCGAATCCGAAATCCGCGTTCCCGCACGTTGCCGAGCAGCCAATCCGGCGTGAGCGTCGTTGCTAGGGTGTCTATCGCTGCTAGGGTTTCCTCCTCTTCCTCTATTTTTCCCTCGCCGCGTAGGGGGGGGGGTTCAGGCGATCGGATATACGCGGCACGGTGCCCCCAAAAGTACTGATTACAGAGCAAGGGCCGCCGTTTTTGGCACAGCTAACTCAAGAGACCCTCCGGCTCAGCCAGACCAGCCATGGTCGAAGGACGGCGTACCATTCGCAGACGATCGGGCTGACGGAACGGTTAAAAAACGCTGTCAGGAATAGCGGGTGTAGGGGTACACTCTTGTCCCATATGTAATACCCGAAAACAACAATTCGACGTTCAGTCCACCGATGTCGAACCGACGATAACAACTTTCGTGAGCGGCTTGATTGTCGAGCAATACTACTTACTAAAATAACTAATTTACGCATTAAAGGCTACAGTGAGACAATCAAAGTTTTTTTGGCCGGATTGCAAAACCTCAGTGTTTTTTTTGTAGTCTTTGATACGCACATTAGCTATTTAGTACGTTATATCTAACAGCTATCAAGCCGCTCGTAAAAGTTGGCATCGCCAGCTCGATCGCCAGTGGACTCAACGCCGAAATGTATAGTTTTGGGGTGTTACATATGGGACAAGAGTGTACGCTCCACACCCCTGATTTCTGAGAGTGAAGAAGACCCTCAGCCGACATGAACGCCATGTACGTTGACGTGAATCATAAGACGTGGTACGAAGTCTTATCCTACGCCACATTTGCCTACAACACGGCAGTTCAAGAGATCACTGGAGTTACACCTTTCCAGCTGGTACATGTCGGAAAGTAAAGACCATGCTGAACGCAATGCTGCCCCACGAGCCAGCTGACGATTGGAGCGACGACGCCCAGGTGGTTGCTCAACGGGCTGAAGAAGTCCGCCAACTAGCCCGACTCCGGATTCAAGACCGGCAGCGTGTCGACGCTGGCCGCTACAACCTTCGTCGTTGGGACGTTCACTTCCAGCACGGGGAAAGGGTGTGGGTCTGGACACCCATTCTTCGCCGCAGCCTCAGCAGAAAACTGTTAAAACGGTGCTTCGGACCGCACAAGGTACTTTGTCGCCTCGGGAGCTGTCAGCCACGTACGTGGTGCCAGATGTAAGGCAAACATCATCACGACGCCAACCACGACCCGAGGTGGTTCACGTCGTTCAACTCAAGCCGCTCTACGCTTGGTAGCGCTGGGGACTTTTGTTTTCCAAGTCTTTTAACCTACCATTATTTTGTTTTGTTTTATGTTTCATCGGGGCGATGCGCTTGTAAGGGGAATAATGCCGCGTGCATGATGGAGAAGATACGCCTCTCCGTTCATCTAGAAGGTTCGCGTATACTCTTACCCCGAGTGTAAAAGACGGGCACGTAGCCGGGATTTTGTTTCGGGGGGGGGGGGGGGGGGGCGCCCGTGACAACATGCTGTATGAGGGGGAAGGGGGGGGCCATGCCCACTCCCCCCTCCCGGCTACGTGCCTGGTAAAGATAAGGAGGCCAGAAGGACCTTACCTTCAGTCTCGCCCTAGCTCTTCCCCGAACATTCTAGGTGGAAAATTCGTGATGGCGGTAGTATATAAAGAGTCGAGCGCCGTATTGCCGATTCATTTACTGATCCTCTCTCGCGATAGCCAGCTGTTAGCCGACGCAGCGTCGCTCGCCGCTGCCGCCGTCGGCGCTGGCTGAAGCTTTCTCGACATGCGTTCTTCTTTCTGGTTTCTGGCGCAAGTTCGCCCCATTCAATCTTTAGTTCATTCTGTTTCCTGCTGCCTCACCGTTTGTCATTTGTGACTCTGCTGCGCTGTCATCGAGCGACGCAGCAGAAGCTGATTGCACTATTTCTCCACGGGGCGCTGGTGCCGTCGGGCTGAGAAGCGCTCCGATAGAAAACCGAAACTTGAAAACCAGTCGAACTTGTGCGGTTTTTCAGAAAGCTGCAAATGCTTCGCGTGCCTTTCATCGGTCTGAAATTTGTTGATTTAGTGTTTTCGATAATGCTGAGCAATTTTCTAATTAAAACCATGCCCTTAAACACAATATTAAAAGAGTTAATTACGCAAAATATAATTAACAATCTTATTATTATTTCGGACTTAATAATCTTCCTAAATAGGCCCCTGGGCCAGAACCAAAACGATAGAAGACTTTTTTTGTTGCGACGCGTAGTTTTCGCAATATCGAATTTAGTCCACCTTTCGTGAAACACCCTGTATATATATACTATATATCATATATATATCATACATATATATATATATATATATATATATATATATATATATATATATATAGATATATATATATAGAGTGATTTCACGAGAAGGTGGACAAATTCGATATTTCGAAAACTACGCGTCGCAGCAAGTAAGGCTTGTGACGTTTTGGTCCTAGGCAAGGGGCCAATTTATTAGAATTATTAAAGTTCGGGATAAATAAGCTGTTAATTATTTTCGCGTAACTTAAATTTTTTAATATTGTGTTTAAGAGCATGGTTTTAATTAGAAAATTGCTCAGCATCATCAAAAAACACTAAATCAACAAATTGCCGAAAGATAGAAGACACACGAAGCATTTACGACTTTCTGAAAAACAGCGCAAATTCGACAGGTTTTTCAGTTTCAGTTTGCTATCGGAGCGCATCTCGGCCCTGGCGGCAGCGCGCCCCGTGGAGAGATAGTCCAACCAACCTCTGCTGCGTCGCGCGATGACAGCGCAGCAGAGGTTGGTTGCACTATCTCTCCACGGGGCGCGGTGCCACCGGGGCCGAGATGCGCTCCGATGGCAAACCGAAACTGAAAAACCCATCGAATTTGTGCTGTTTTTCAGAAAGCCTTAAAATGTTTCGCGTGCCTTCTATCGTTCTGCAAATTGTTGATGATAGTGTTTTTTGATGATGCTGAGCAATTTTCTAATTGAAACCATGCAATTAAACACAATATTAAAAAAGTTAATTATGCAAAAATAATTAACAACGTAATTATCCCGGACTTTAATCATTTTCCTAAGTGGGCCCCTGGCCCAGGACCAAAACGACACAAGCCCTTTTAGAGCGCATCTCTTAGGCGCCCGTTTCCGGCTTGAGCGGCGTCGGCATCGGCGTAACCGCGCGGTGCATTATGGGAAGTGTCCCATAATGCACCGCGCGAGCTCCCCGTCTCGAACACGTGACCTCAAGGGAGGGGGGTCACGTGAACCCCCAGGTCACGTGACCCCCTCTCCCCCGAGGTCATGTGACCCCCCGAGTTCATGTGACCCCCGAGGTCATGTGACCCCCCCCCCCAGTTCACGTCGACCCCCTCCCCCGAGGTCATGGGACCACCCCGGAGGAGATTGAAGAATGAGGGGAGGAGGAGGAGGGGTATACCCTCCCCTGAGTACCCTTCCCTCCTCCTCCTCCTCAAGAGCTGCGCTTCAATTCGGCGTTACAGGGTGTTGTAAACGGCTTTCAGTTTTTTTTGTTGCGACGCATAGTTTTTGAAATATCGAATTTGTCCACCTTTTGTGAAACACCCTGTATATATATATATATATATATATATATATATATATATATATATATATAGTGTTCGGGTGGATAAGGTCACGTGGTGCGCCGCTGGCGCCGTTTTTATTGCCGAAGCCGCCGGCAAGGACTCACCGACGATTGACCACGCGAGTTCGCCATTAGCTAAGACGTTGCTTCTGGCAAGCCGTCATCGGTGTTTATTGAAGTTTTCGTCGGTACTAACAAGCGTGCTTCCTGTTCTGGATCGAGATATATTTTCCGCCTCGTCATTCGTCGATCTCTCTCTCCGTATATTTGACTGATTGGCTTGCCAAGCCAAGTACTATGCGAGATGGTAGACTCGAGTATCGTTCACAGTCTTTCGTTTGCTTAAGACGGAGCTCTTGCGATTTCTTACGACTGAGAGAACACACTGGCACTCTGGCGCCATCTATGAGCTGACACTGGAACTGCCTTTCCCTGCAGCGAAGGCCCCGCGGTATTCGCGATATCGAATATACGTGAGAAATCGTACTTTTAAACATGTGCAAATAGGTTTTCCAGCCAAAAACAAAGAAATGATGCGCGAAAAAAAAAACATGCGGAATTTGTAAGTAGTTAACGGCTTTACAATAGATGGCGCCAGCGTTCTCTCGTACTAAGGAATTTTATGAGACTTGCGGTAGTAAATGTCGCATCTGTGTGAACCAAGCTTTAAGCGAAAGCATCATAGCAGGAAGTCTATCTGGTTGTAAATGCATAATGTTTATAACGCGGTATGATGTGACCTCGCGCGCTACGTGGAATTATATGCACTAAAGCCGTTACCCGCACACCGGAGCTTCGAATCATTCCTCGCTCATAATTGCTGTCTCAATCTTTTCGAACAGGTGGTTAATGCCGGAAACCTTTTAAAGTACGCCTTTGGATTCTACGGAAGCATAGTGGGTGAGTAAGAGGCGGTCAGTATTTTGTATGCCATTCGAGCTAAACGTCGTAATTGCCATTTTATTTTGCAATTACGACGCTCCAGTAGTCAAATCAAATAATTAAAAAAACACTCGGGATTTTAAGGTGAATGCATCCAAGCTCTCATAGCTTTATCGAGTTTGAAAACTTCTGCAGGCTGGTTCGCAGAATTGCGTTTGAGTGCGACCAGGTTTGTTGTGGCAATACCACGTATAAGACAAGGCCTGAGCACTATAGATCATTGTTAGTGGATTTCGAGACTGATAAATGTTGAACTAGCACGGCTACTTCTGACCACTTACGACGAGAAATTTCGCTGGCACACTGGCGCTATCCATCAGTTAGACCTGAAACACTACCAATATACGTATCTGCTAAAAAAACAACAACAACAACAACCAAAAAACATGGTTGGAATTTTTTTTTTTGGTGGGGGGGGGGGGGCGATTGTTGTTTTTAGTTGGCTATTGTTTTTTGCTTGTTTTTGAGGACCCGCAGTCTGCAGCACGTATTCTAAAAACTCACTGCCGAAGGCCAACTGCGGTACCTCGTGAAATTTACTTACACGGGATCGACACGCTTCCTGATCCCTTAGGTGAAAAGAAAGAACACTTGTTCCTCAAGGAAATGACAAATCTGCCGAAGGTATCGTAGGCGCTTCTTCACGACGACCCACTTGAGCCGCCTGGTCCATATAGCTGAGGACGACTTAAAACCTATACGTGTCCTCAAACGCGTTCAGCTACTTCGTGAACGGCAAGGCATCGGCGTCGGGCACCTACCTTTCCCAGGCGCCGCAGATACGCGCCGAGCTCCCCCACGGGGTCGCCGAGCTGGGCCTTGGTTTTAGCGGACAATTTTCCGAAAGTTGTTATAACGCTTCCTTCAGCGCGACGCGATGTCTCTGTAATGCAGAATTTTCTAATGGTTTAACCCGATTGCCTCCGGTAATCAAGGTTTCTTTCACAGACTACGAAAATTAAAAAGCGCGAAAGACAAGGACAAGAGGGAGACTACACAGGACAAGCGCTTACTCGCAACTGACGCTTTAATTCGGAAGATGGGGAAGACGAAGACATTAAAGAACCTTACGTTAAATGTTACAAATATTTATGAGAAAGAGAGTGAAATGATCTGAAAAGACTGAGAATTAAAAAAGGCAAAAAAGGAAAATTAGTAAAAACAAAAAGGAAATGGTGGGCATGATTAAAATAACAGATTAAAGTAACAGCCCCCGACAAGCTAAAAAAGCTCTGCCCAAAGTCAACACCCCGCACACAAAGCCTGACAAATGCAGTGTTAGGCACTGCAACATATACGTCAACTGTTGCTGCGGGGTAGTGTATTTGACCCCGTTCACCTGTGGGAAGGTTTATGTGGGACAGTCGGGAAGATGTATCAACGTAAGGCTCAGGGAACACGCGCTATCTCTACAATCCTCTCCTCGGGGCATCTCGCTCTACATGTGAGGGACCGTGGATGCGCCCCGCTACTGCCCAGCACAAAGATCCTGAGGAGGTGTCGAAATAAGCGAACTCAAGAGATTCTTGAGGCTGAAGCCATTGCGACCAAAGGAGACGCCTGCATCAGTGCTCCATCGGTGACTTTGTCATCAAAAGAATTAAAGTACATGAAAT
>JAZHYW010012068.1:0-30743 GCA_037355805.1 Ixodes ricinus
AGACCGTTTTCATTTTCCGCTCCGCTCTGAGGGTGCCACACTGCGCATGCGCGGCCCGCTTCGCCGAAATGGAAAGCGGAGGTCGAAAAACGCGTTTTAGTAGACCGTTTTTCTTCAGCGTAAGAGCGTTTGGAGAGCGTTCGAAAATTCGCTTGCGTAGCCCCACCAGTAGACGTTTATAGTACTAGTAAGACAACAAAAAACTAAATGTTAACACCAAGAATGTGAAGGGAGCGTGTTTGTAAAGGTAGTAAAAACGAAGGCGAGAAAAATAAACACAAAAGAGTAGGCACACACCCGAAGAATATTAAGCTATAAAATATAAATGTAATCGTTCCTCCCTGTGTGCGAGTGAAGCCGAAGGTATAAGCATGAGCATGTTGATCTCAACGGTACTTGCACTGCACGAGCGCGCGTGCTGGTCAAGGACGCTGAAAGGCCGGCACTCGCTCATGTAGCTTCTGCTCCACTCGAAGTAAAACTGAAACAGATTTACGTATTCGAAGTAGAAATGAGTATGTATACATGCATCATCATGCATGTATATACTCATCAAATTATCATGTTCACTAGACGCGGCACCGCGGGCCTTCATGGTACGGGCTGCTGCCTTTCCGCGGTGCCGCGGCTCTCTAGAGCCGAATAAATAAAGACTAAAAGACTAAAAATAAAAGAAAAGGACGAAGTTTGCGCATTCCGAGTACACCCTTTTGCGAAGTACGAGTACAGTGTTGCTCAAGGCTAGCAAGGCACCTGCACGATGAATCCCCGCGGTTCTCAAGGAAGGAGACTTCTACTAAGGAGATTAAGCTGGCGAGACATCAATGATTTCTATCCCTCATGCCTTGAAGCACCGAAGCTTCCTTTCCGAACGCGGTTTGCTGGAAATTGCCAACATAGAAGAGAAATCCTTTAGGAGGCAATCCCGCTTAAAGAAGGACCTGGCTGCTCTGCAAGTGCGTCTCCAAATCCCAGCACCTGACAGATCGGCGCAGGGTGTTGCCAATCTGGAGAAACGCTTTGCATGGATCTTTGTCGACTGGCCTATCGCAACCGTCTGCTCGAACTTGGATGAGCGTTTGGATGGAACTTGTCGGTGTTCTCCAGTATTGTGAACCTCATCGTGGGTCACATCAACGAGAGGTTCGGCCACCTGCTCGCTGACATGAACAAACATAGGTGGTTGACCCTGGCGAAACTGGAGCTGTGCTCACAGGTGAGACCCTGCATGGTTTGTGTAAATTTCGCGTTTCCATTGATCTTAGCACAGCTGCTCTGCATAGTAAAAGTTACTTTTTTTTTGATACGCCAATAATTTACGTCTTCACTTTTGTTTCGGCACAAAAAAACAACAAGGTGTACATGGGCAGTGTCAGGACAAGTCATGACGAGCGCGTTTGTAATCTGTGAGTTTTAGTAGGCCACTTTTATGAGCCCTTTATGCTCTACTTTACGCTCTGCAAGAAGCATCGTCCCCACTGCGCATGCGTGGCCCGCTCTGAGTTGGAGCGTATAGTTAGCGGAGTGAGCGTGCGCTCCGCTTCACAACTTGCAGAGCGGACTGCCCTCAGCGTCCTCAGCGTGATCGCTTAGATCTCAAGATGGCTGCACTTACTCAATACGCGTCGATGTTTTTCACCGTGACCTCAGCTTGAAAGAGGCCGAATCAAGAAGTAAAGCGTACGCCCCACGCGTGAAAAGTAAACCATTCTATTTGAGTTTTATGTAACACAAAAGAGCATAATCAATCGAAGTGAACGAACATCATTTTGCAACCAGCACGGTGTCGGTGGTCGTCGCGATTTTGTGAACCTTCTATGGCTATGCAGTCAGATGTACGGGAGCAAGTGCTTGAACGCCGATTATACCTGTGCACGCGCCCTCCTGTTGAAAATGCCACTGAAAGCTGACCACGAGCATAGCGCTCGCAAGCCGCACCAAAGAAACCATTCCTCTCAACTTTATTTATTCATGTTCGCTCGTAATTTTTGAATTGTTTAACTTTCCTCCGAAAATGTTCTCCTTGAATTTCCTTGGTAGATTTAGAAAATAACAGAGACTTGAATGCAGCCTTTTTAAAGTGCATGCCATGCTGCCACTATTCTTCGAGGCCGCCTTATTGTGGTCAACCGTCTAGGGAGCAAGAGAGCTGCGTCATTGTTTGTCGCGGGTGCGAGTCTAAATGTATTAGACACGAATGCTGTGTCAATGCTGGATATGAACTCGGTTCTGGTCACAAGTCTCGCACTAAAAGCGATGCCCAAAATATGGCGGCCGAATATGTTACCCGGCAGTGATTTGAAAAGAGTTACCGAAAACGGTCGAAAGAATATTCCACGTCAAGTTTTTGTCGGGTGAAAACCAGACAGGCATAAACAATGCAAAATTTATCAAACACAACACTAGACTTTTAAGCAATAGCGATAAACTAGAACGCTTTTCAGAAGTTTCGTTTTGAATTCCGGTGTAGCGGGCCTCGTATGCACAGTTTGACGGCCTCAGAGCTTAGCGAAATAAAAAAACTAAATCTTCTTTTTTTTTTTGCATTTACGATAACAAGTGTCTTACAGCCCTACCATGAAAATGCACTTTATCTTATATGAGTAAAAAGTCCCATATCACATGTTTTGGTAGTGTTTAAATACTGCAGTGTTGTAAGAGTACCTTTTTTTCTTTTTGTTAGGCCATCAGAGACAAGGGAGCACCCCTGGACAACTGTTGGGGTTTCGTTGACCGCACAGCATGCCCATATGCCGTCCATCGAAGAATCAGACGCCATACTTTTCTGGTCACAAGACGGTGCTCGTCGTGAAGCCCCAGGCAGTGATGTGCGCAGAAGGCATAATTTGTCAGCTGGACGAACCCTACAAAAACCTGGGGCATGTTTTTATTTTTTTAATATTAGAATGCGTAAACTGATCACACTGGATCATATCCAAGCTTTTGTACTGAACGAAATACTTGTCCAGCTAAGCTGAAAGGCATCAAGAAATATTTTAATAAAACACATTTACTAACGACTCCCATTTTACTTCTCAGATGTGCGTGTGAATATTGCATCTAATCAAATTACAGTGTTACTGTTGACTTCAGCATTGTAAAAGTAGCCTGTGTTGCGTGGCCTTCTATTGCAAGAAAACACTGTAGCACGAATGAGGCTGAAACTAGGGGGGAGCTTAAGCCGAAAAACACACTTTCAGAAACACACAAAAGAAATGAAAAGAAGTGTAGCCAAGCAAAATGGTTTCATGTCATCCTCCAAGGCAGATACATACACTGCGCTCTACTGTTAATACGAACACGATAAAATCGCTTTTATTTGCAGTTTATTTCTTTGACAGCTATTGAGAGAGCTGAAAGTTGGTCGCTCAGATTAGTGCCCCAAACGAGCGCTTTATTCCATACCAAAAGGTTGCTGTCAGCCCCTCGAATTTAAGCTGAAAAATAAAAACAGGATATCGATTGTTCCTGCTAACAACGTCACGCAGTGTACATAAAAACCAGATACCTATCACAAACCGAAGCATACGAAGAAGAAAAAACTCATTTCATTCGGAAAACAAAAATGTAGAGACATAAATGGAGCACTCACTTTCGCTAATTTGCACTGTCTTGCCGCCTAAACCAAACAAAATATCTGTCCGTTTGCCGACTGCTTAGTCTTTAGTCTTTAGGCACCATGAAAAGGCAGCAGCCCGTATTATGGAGGCCCGCGGTGCCGCGTCTATAGGAACATGATAATGTGATGAGTATGTACATGCAAGATGACGACGACATGGGTTGTTGGTATTGGGGAGGATGGCAGTCCGATTCGCAGAAGTCCAGATTTCGTGGAGGCGAATTGGGCGAGTGAGCAGCGAGCCAAGGGTATTTGGCGCGCCGTTCCATCGGTGCATGAAGGAGCCCCAGGAACATGATGGCGCCGTTGCTCACTGGGGTCCACTGGGGTCAAAGCATCAGGCTCCAAGGAGGTAGCCCAGCCAAAGTAGAAGCTGCCGCCTCCGAGGAACCGAGTCCCAGGGCACAGATTGAGGCACCGCCGTCGCCCGGTGTGTCATCCTCTCAACGTCGTTGTCGCAATCTCGCATAGAAAAATCCAGCCCGCTGGCTTAGACTAGGCAGCACCTGTTCCCGCCGTTCAGGGGCCGTGAAAGGATTGCGGCCAGCGATTTCCCGAAGCAGCCAGAGGTTCTCGATCACCGTGAAACGTTTTCTTGAGGACGCCATTTAAAACAAATTCTGCGCAGCCATCTTAGTGCAGCGAGGTTCATAGCGGTCAAGCGCGCTCCCAAGCATAAAAACACCATCTACTGGTACGTTTACACCTGAGAAGAAATCCGCTGCCGCGGGAGCGGATCCGCTCCCGGCGGCGGCGGCGACGAGCGGGTTGCGTTTACATCTATTTCCTTCGAGCGGCGGCGGCGGCGGCGGCTGCGGCAGCTGTTCTCGTAACATCCGGTCAAATATGACGAGAAGGCGCGAGAGTTCCCACCTCGGCTGTCTCTCCCGGGCGTTGCTGCTCCCGGAAGAACGTGTTGTGAATTGTAATTTTGGCACCTCCTACTCACGCGAAACAGCCGTACAGTGCTCGTGTAAATATGCGGTTGACGAAAACGAGGAAGACGAAGCAACGGTTTGGCTCGGGGCAGATCGAAGAAGAAGACGTACGGAACGACTGCGATCACCGACACCAGCAGATTAACTTCGTCATGTAAATAGTAAATCCATTCTGTTTCTTACCGTAAGTCTTTGACGTTCAATTAACGCAACAGAACGCATACTCATGACGTAGGCAGCGTCGCGCTGCGCAAAAATGTCACTTCCGGTCAGCGAAACGCCTCGTTCGGCGGCAGAAATAGGTCCGGACCTAAACGGCTCGCCGCCGCGTTTTCCGCCCAGCGTTTCGCTCCAGCGGCAAAAGCTGGGCGGATTCGCCAGCGGATCCGCAAGTGTAAACGTACCATACTGAAGCTTTACTAAGAGTGGAACGTGCTTCCTAAAATAGCGAGGAAAGCGGAGCTGACGCTTCACGCTCAAATCTCAGAGCGGGTCGCGCATGCGCGATGGCGACTCCGCTCTCCATAGAGCGGAGCGAGAAAGCGAAAACGGTCTACTAAAACTCTCTAATGTCTCTCGTTGCCGAAGGACGTATCGCTCTTCTGGCTCTGCCTGCTGTGGCACGTCTACAGGCAAATCCGTTGGGTGACGTCATCCGGGGGCAAAAGAACAACGGCTGGAAGTTGATCGTCGTCCAGGAGTTCGGCACCGTTCGCTGGTGGCCAGCTATGGCCACCAGTGAATACTTCCTATAGACGAAGAAGTTGACAAATGCGTGAGCATCCCTTAATCCCCTTGCAAGTCAAGGAAAACCTTTTTCTACATGGCATTCTTTGTGGGTTGTTGTTTAAAAACTAAAGGCAAAAAAAATAAGCACAATGGGAAAGAAAGAGCAGAGACAAAAGGGGGTATGGATAAAAATCAATAGAAGAGGAAGATGCAATAATAGGGACCTTTAGCAAACCGTTGCCGTGTTCGGCGTACCCACTGATCTCAATGGGCGTACCGCACTCCCGGAGCCTTTGAAGCATGCTTTTAAGCGCGCGTCCCGCGGTCACGGTACCATCCGGGTCCGCGCTCAAAAGCATGCTTCAAAGGCTCCGGTATGGCGCATTCACACTGGAAGCGGCTCCGCGTTCGCAAAGCGGGTGCGAACACGGTTGTATAGACCTTTTTCGCATAACCTCAAACCAGCCAGTAACTGACGTACCCTCGACCTGGTGCATTTTTGGATTGCCCGCTGACACAGGGTATGCAACCGCCAAGGGTATGGGCGAAAAGGCTTAAAAACGGACGGCATGCATGAGTTAGTTCCGAGTGCTCCTTTTTACCGTGCTGCAATTTACGAAAATGTACGGTTGTCTGGCTACTACTGCGTGGTCGTCGGATGAATAAATAATTTTAAAAAGCATAAGAACAATAGCAGAAAGTGTGCCATGAACACAAGAAGCTGCAGCGCGAGTGTGGCTGCAATGTTATCGAGCTTCGCATTTTCCCCAAGAATTCTTATTTATGTAGTCAGTCGATTGCGAGCTTGAATCGCGAGAGATTCGTATCAGGCTCAACGTCATGTTTAAGCTCACGACCACTTCGTCTACGACAAGAGGACCGATTTTAATTCCCGGTGCAGGTGGTCCAATTAGGTTATCACTGCTAGCCCCATGGTATGCGAAAGGTATGAAAACATCTACATGCCACCACTCAAGATGGAGCTATCAAACGCCGAGAGCTTACCTGCATAGACTACATTAAACTGCTCATATATACTTCGCTGAGGAAACTTAATCAAAACACCCTACCGTCTTCGTCCTCGTTCTCTCGAAGAGGCAAGGTGATGGCCTGTGAGTAGCCAGCTGGATTCAACCGGACAAGCTCCAACCAAGTTATTGCAGCCCACCATAGCCAAGTCTAGCCAAGTTCCCCCATACCCACAGCGTTGCCTACCCAGATAGCTGTGCTGCCAGAACTAGCCGGTATTTCTTTTCTAAGCCGCTAGACGGCGTCGTCGGCGCCGCAATTCTCAAGATGGCGGCGCCGTTAAAGAAAAGGTCTTATACAATTGCACGCGCATTTGATGTCATCAAATGCGCTCGTTACGTTACGCTCGAGTGAGGCTGAAAAGATTTCCGCGCCTGCCAAGGCAACATAATGCCTAGGCAGCCGATAGCAGGTAATGCATAAGCATCTAAAGCACATGACTACGCACACCGGTCGCGCGTAGTTTGAAATTGGCTCTGCTAGAAGGTGCAGCGTTGTTAAAAGGGTCTGGTGTAATTAATTGTGACAAACGAGATTTGACATTTGACTCAGTGGGAATCGAACCCCGGACCATGCTGTCTGCAGCCCGATGCCTTTGGCGACATGCCAACGAGACTGCGGTCTCGTTGTGCATGTACTCACAACATATTGGCATGTTGTGAGTTCACCCTGCTTAGAAAGTTACTCTACAAAATAATGGCAGAGGACGGGGGAGGTTTCGGTGCAGTGAACAACCTTGCGACTTCCCTTTGGCACCGGTGTGAGAAAGGAAAAACTTTGTCTGCATTCGGTGAAGTGCACCAGGTCACCAAATGTGATTTAGCTGAGGATCCAAAATCTCTAAGCGGCGACGGACTGTCGCGTTCTGAATGGATGTCTTGTTCCAGCGAGGTGACTGCTTTTCTCTGATGTCGTGGCGGCAGTTGTCGTTGAAAAGGACGAAGTTCGTTTTAGTAGAAAGGCTTCTGTACAAAATATAAACTGGGGTGGGCCACGGCTTCCGTTCAGCAAATATACTTGCTTGGAGCCCAGGCATAGAAAGTTGCAACATTGCGATATTTTTACTGAAGGAACTTGGAATTACCTCGCGCAGAAATTGAAAATGTCTCCTTTTTGCATATTTCACAGAATACAATAATTTGGTTCTATACGAAAAAGCTGGATACTAATCACAAGTAACGAATAACATGTATTAGACCAGGGGTCCACAACTAAAAAAATAGGCGGGCCAAAATTACGTTTATTGAAAACTGCGCGGGCCGCACCTAGTGCGGCCCGCGCAATCCATGTGCGCGGCATGCCACATGGAGTGCCACGCCATGGACAGGGACGGCTGCACGCGCTGTTTTATTGTTGTCAGCGGGATTAGTGCGAGAGGAAATACTTTAACGGAGAAATCGTGGTTCTTTCGCCGAAGACTGAGACAAGCAGTTCAAAGGGTTTTACTGTTGCTTGCCAAGCGGGGCGGGCACTCGGTGGATTCAATGGAATTGTAAGCAACTTACTGCACTGAGCCGGGCCGTGGGCCGCATGCGGCCCGCGGGCCGTATGTGTGCACCCCTGCATTAGACGATATACAGTGAAATAGAAACAAAGATATATTACTGCGTTGATTATTTAGAAATTTAAGAAGTGCATATCAGTGAAATTACTAACGCGTTACAACTTACCACTAACGTGGTTACTTGTAACGCGTAACTTCCAACACTGGGCGATACGTACAGCGGTGACCTTAGCGTTGAGGATAAACCTCGATTTTTTGTCCGACGTCATTAGAAATTGATACCAACAAAATGCAAACACAAAATGGGGATAATATGAACTCCCAAAAAGCACCCCTGAAATAAAAACAAAACCCTCTGAAAACACGAAACCCTATAGTTATGACTCGTTTTCCTATGCCATGCACGAGTTCAAAACAACAACAATAAAGAAGTTCTTGAACCCCCGAAATAAAAAAAACTTATATTTATTTTCAATCTACAAATGTTCGCGATTATAAAAAAAATATATTCCGATGAGATGTTCATTTTTAATGGCCAATACAACATATATCAACGGTGAAAATCAGCGGGCTTCGGAACTCCTTTCAAAGCTGTACTGAGAGAATCATAGAACTCGCCATCGGTGAGGAAAGCTTGTAATCTCGACTGCATAATTCCTCGAAGATTGAGGGTCAATTTCGGTGAAATACTGTATCGGGCCGGAGGTTCAGTCACAATAACGTTGTTGGAATCTGTCATTGTGTAGGTTGTCCCCTTGTTTATATATCGCTTATAACTCAGAGAAGAAGTGCCTGAAACAAAACATGACTATAATATATAAGATACGCATAACTCGAAATGAATCTCTCGGAAACTTCACGGTGTAGCCGCCAATTTTCCTAGAGACGTTGTGAGAGGCGTCCGAACTATTAGAGAGATGGGAGGGCGGGGGGATGACGGGACGACGGTGGCGGTCGTGAGGGGAATACGGGATTTTTCTCCCCGTCCCTCTTACTGTTAACACGCATTTTTTTTTAATTTCTAAAAGGAAAGCATATACTGTCTCCCCCCCCCCCCCCTCTTCCTGTTTCGATGCCACTGGCCTTCATTTCTCCAGCGCTTTAAATCATGATTGCTCGATCTGGAACCAAAACGGACCCAAGATATTTTTGTCGAAATGTCAATGACGACCGGCGCACTGCAGCAGCTCTCTTGGCAACACGTGTCTGCCGCGATTAGCCTTCTTCAGGATGACAGATTCTCAATGATGATCATGCACAATGAAAAAAGTCAGGTGTCTTATGTAAAAATTCGGCAGCCACACAGAGGCTACCAGGTAGTTTCCTTTCAAATTCATCCAACTATCTTATGTTGGATTCGCACAACAGAATTTTATCTCCAAAGAAAACCGGGTACGTCATAGAGCTGCGAGAAAAAACGACCGCGAGAAGGAGGAGGCGGTTCAGGAAATCCGAGTGATCATTCGCACAATGGAGACACATGTATAGGGAGGCCGTAAGGACCAGCATATTTGACACGCCTTGCCAAATCTTAATTCTAATCGTGCATACCTGAAACTGGGCACGCAAACGCCGTTACGCGAAAAGTTTTATGTCTATTTATTTGAGAGATCAACTTAGAGGTAGTGAAATATTATAAATAGATGCCAAAGCCAAAACGGTGGCCGTGCAGTTTCCGTCTTATACCGGATGTTGTGTAGTCTGCACACTGGTTTTGCGAGTTTGCTCCCTGGTGGTCATCGTTTGCATGTATATTGTTCAAACTTTTACTTATCACGATTATCCTGGCTCGTCGCCAGCTTTTACGAGGTGTACTCAGCGTTTTTGCGTTCAGCAAGCCACCCGGGAGCGAGCTCGTAGACCAGTGAGCAGACGACGAACAGGCTTTTATAGGAAATAAAAATACACGGCCGCCGTTTTTGCTTTATTTGTAATATTTTACCGCCGCTGAGTTGAGCTCTAAGAAAAAAAAATAGACAAAACTTCTTGCAAAACGACATGCGCGTGTCCAGTTTCAAGTATGTACGTTTAGAATTCGAATTTTGCAAGTCATGCCAAATGAGCTGGTCCTTACGGCCTCACCTTGCATAGTTAAGTCGGCAAAGTCTTTCTTTCCGGGAACGTGTTTGCGACTTTCGGGAGTTCCATCGTGCGAATACAGGAGGAGGTAAGAGCGCACTGGGACGTCAGAGCAACGAACTCGGGTTGAGAAGGATTAGTGGGTACAGGCAAAGCTAGCTGCTTTCGTCTCTACTCACTCTTCTAATCCCCAACGCCTGCGTCCTGCGTTCGCGTTCACCACTGCCCCTTTGGCGCCGACACACTACCACTGCTCCTTTGGCACAATGGTAGATTGTTGGGCTCATATTCGTAGAGTCGTGGGCATCAGAACCAACTATAGCCCAACTGGCACTTTTAATTTAGTTCAATTCCCGTCAAGGCGTGTTCAGAATTTTCCTCCTCCTTCTGAATTAATCACGATTTCTTTTCAATTATGTGATTTTGTACAGATTGTCGTCTGAAGCACGTGTTACACATTTCGTAGCTGTTTCTGTGGCGTTCCGCCACACTTTTTCCGGGATTATAAATTAATGTTATAAATATATTTAAAAAAAACAAAAACGGAGGGGCATACTCAAATTTATTTATAGAGTGCGCGCTCTACAGTGAAAAAATTTGCGAGTAAAATAAAGCACTGATATCGGGAGGTTCGTATAACCCTAATTCTCTTTGCTGCTGAGCCTTCACTAAATACAACACCATTCCTACCTGTCGCAATATAGATAAGGTGTTAGAGATATCAATGTAATTTGACACCTTGAAGATACTGTACACATCATAAAACAGAAGAAAAAATAGCATACCAAATACAAACCTGTAGGATTCCAAAGCACCACTTTTACATTCAGAGCCACACGTAGTACGTACTCTTTGCCACCGTCCCCATGGAATCGAGGAAGAATTACTTGAAATTGGTCAAACATGATGGGACACTGAAGCGTGTTTGTGTGGCCCTCCATTTTCGTGCCGCAGTCTCCATCTCTTTTTAGCTTATAGTGCACTCCGATACCCGTAGCGAAGTTGTCGCTTCCGAGAGGAATGAAGGTGCCATTATCAGCCTGTAGGCTGGTGCCCAGAAATATACTCCAGCCTTTCGGGAGGCGTCTGTATAGGTTCTGCTGAGTCCGGAAGACAACCCTGTCGATGAAATCTTCCTCGCTGAGGCTCCGAAGAGAAGATACACCTAGAGATGATGCCGGCGCTGCTTTACAAGGCGGTCGACAATGCTTCTAGTCATTTAGAACTATACACCAAGATGCTGTTTACTAAAAATATGGTGCCTGCAGCGCGTCTCCGACTGGTGAGTTTAGCATCTATTCCGCCCATACATCAAAAGTTGTCCCAAAGTGGCCACAAATGACGACACAGAAGCCGGAGGGTCCTGCTGTCGGATGTCGCCATCCTAGAGGTTGGTCGTAGAAATGCAAGCGAAAAGCACACGCGAACGCGAGTGCCGCTGTCGTCGCGGCGTCCCAACCTCTGGCTGCCGAAGCGTCCGTGGACTGTCACTGCTAGTAGCGACCTGCAGCAGAACAGAAGTCTGCCACATCCATCACCGCTGCTGGGACAACGCCGGGATCGCGACCGGTGGCACCATGACCCTTCTATGGCGTCATCAGGCGGAAATCGAGGACAAGATTTTTGGACGCGGTAGACACACCAGTCGGAGACGCGTTCCAGGCACCACGTACTAACAAGCCCGCGTTTGCCCACACCAGGTCAAGGCAGTTGTCTGCGCAGAAACCAGATTCGCGTGATAGAAAGCGTCTGCGCACGCGCAGTGCCGAGAGCAGCGACATCGCAGCGGTCTGATGTCAGAGAGCTGAGTTGGTGTATACCCTGTTGCAGGTCAAGAAAAGCAGGACAGGCTCCTCCCATAAAGCCCTCCACTCTTTTCACTTTGACAAGAACGAACATCGGAGAGGGGGCGAGTCCCTCCTCGCCTCTCTAGCGTTCACTCTTGTAAAGGGGAGAGAGCGGAAGGCTTTATGGGAGAGAGCCTGTCCTGCTTTCAAAACTGTAGCTTTAGAGTCCCAACCACGCTCGAGGTCGCGTAACCAAGGTCACCAAACGCCCGTGGATGAAGTGCTCGGGGTTGGAGCGATTGTGACTGAAGCGGTCGTGGCTGAAGCGATGGTGGCTGAGGCGTATGTGGCTGAAGCTCTGGTGGCCGAAGCTGCGCCGTTGGCTCAAGCGCCGGTCGCGTAGTTGTAGCGTCGGTCCATGCGCCGGTCGCCGAAGCTGAAGCGTTGGTCGCGTAAGCGCCGGTCGCGTGAGCTCTGTAAGCGCCGGTAGCTGAGGCTGACGTGACCTGATGATATTGACGTCATCCTCGACGTCAAGGTCGCTGGAGACGTCTCCTAGCAGAGTCGTCCTCGTGCGTCGTCCTAGACGTCGCCTTTGACGACTGAAGTCGCTCTCGGACGTCGTCCTAGACGTCGTTCTTAGACGTCGTCAATTGGAACGTCGTTTTAGACGTCGTTCTTGACGCCGTCCTTGATGTCGTCCATAGACGCCATCCTTGATGTCGTCCTTGATGTTGTGTACGCACTTGTTAAAACCATTTCATCACCGTACCATCTCCTTTCCTAATGGTTTTCACAAACGATGTTCCTGTAAAGCTGCCGCGTTTCATCGCGTTTAGTAGGATGAACAAACCTTCAACACTTTTCTTGACCTGCAACAGGCTATACCAAGCATGTTTAGTAAACGACGAAAGGAGAAAAAACAAACAAACAACACAACCTCACTTGTGAACTAATTCAATAATTTAGTAAGATACGTTTCTGGGCTAGTTGGTTCATCTTAGTTAAACATATAAAATAGCGCAAAAAAGACAGGGTCACGATGTATGCAAGATAGCGCCTGTCCTGTTTACTTCGCGTCACCTGTCTTTCTGCGCTATTTTATATTTTCAATGCCATATTAATAAACTGGGGAGTGAGGAAAAAAATTAATTGCGAAGAGGTGTCGGTATGACCTTCGGTGAGGGTGGACGATTGTGTAAATCTGACTTTGTGAAGTAAAATCAGTAGCTGTGTTTTGAAACTCTAAGTGGTTGCCCGTCTTTCTTAATTTTTCCCCAATTGTGTGGTATCATTATGGAGATGTTTATACTCTGTGACAAGTTAGGAGTTCAGGGGAAGCTCCTCCCACTTATTTCCTTTAGCAGAGCAAACGCTGAGGAGGAGGTCGCCTCCTTTCCAGCGTTCGCTCTACTAGAGTGGAAAAGAGGGGGAGGAGCTTCCACTTGTTCTTGACCTGTCACCAACTATGGTAAGTTTATCTAATAAGTAAGACTCCGTGTTTCCAGGGTTTTTGTTTTTCCGAGTTCCAAAAGTTTTCTGGGGGAGGGGGGTTACTTTCTATTACTGATTCACAAGAGCTATTTCTTGCAAACGTGCCTACGTAATTTTATTTACGCAAAATATCTCGCGCAAACCTACACACACCTTCCCGTATTGCCGAAGTCTCCGTTCTAAATAGTTTGATAGGCCTCAGGAAAAAAAAGTTCGATGTATCGAAAAGCACCGCTTTACGAGTAATTTTACTCTCTACCTTGCAAGGCACCGGCGTTTAAATATTAAAGAAACGTTTTACCTCAGGGAATGCTATGAACACATAAATTCAATGCAACATTAATTATAATAAATTTTTATTTGAAAACAGCTCAAAATAACCAGCTAGATAAATTTTACAATCCTACGAAATACATAAAATAAAGATGAAACTTAATAATTTGAACAAACTATGGCTTCCACGCACTTGCAAGCCTAATACTCTCGCAAGTTGTAGTTGTACTTTATCTCGCTCGCCCTCCCCCCGCTCACACACACACACACACACACACACACACACACACACACACACACACACACACACACACACACACACACACACACACACACACACACACACACACACACACACACACACACACACACACACACACACACACACACACACACACACACACACAGCACACACACACACACGCACGCACGCACGCACGCACACACACGCGCGCGCGCACACCCGCGCACGCACGCACGCACGCACGCACGCACGCACGCACGCACGCACGCACGCACACACACAAATACAATAACGAAAAGCAATCAAGAAAGTTATTTTGAAGATCGTTATTCTTCCTGCAAGCGAAGTCACTTTGAAGTGACTTCCCTTCAAAAGTCACACTTAGACTTTTTGGCCCCACAGTACTTTAGTCCTTTTGCAGGCAGTTTATGGAAGTTCTGGTATGTAATCAAGATTGCTGTCTTACTATCACAAAATAATATAATTAGTATGTAGGACGCTACGTACCGGTTAGCTGAGAGATGTAGATCACACAGAGCAAAATATTTGACCTCATGACTCATGCAGTCAGCCCCCTTTTTTCCGTAGTGTTTGGATTTCAGGTGTATTATATCTACAAAAAATGACATATTTTGAACTAAAATTACTACACGTTTCTGCTGTTGGGATAAATTTATCGCGTCCCATTGAAAGAGGCCATTTAGAAATGAATACACTCAAACTGGCGCTCACAATTGTGGCATTAGTATTTGAATTACAATAGGAAAAAAAGGTCAACCTTTTCCTAAACCTAGGCATATATTTACCTTTCTAGATATACTATCAAGCTGCGTAATTGTTAGTTTTATATGTTCAATGTTTTAAATATTGGTTGCAGCTGCTTTTACTTGTGCGAGTTTGTGATTGCGGCCAAGACACGAAAACATAGTAAGCAAGCAGCTGACGCAACATCGGCGTTTATTATATTGTTTTAATTTTACAAGCTCTTTGAAATTTCAATTATTGCATTGCATGAAGTGAGGTTTTTAAACTTACTGGATAATTAGAAAAAGAATTCAACCAACATAAATAAAACGATATATATACAGTATATACATATCGGCTGATAAATCGCGAATAGGCCACAGTTCTTTCTTCTTATCTTACATTTGCCTGCAACTCCTTTCTTCAAGACACAATCGGTTTTTCAACATTTTACCTACTATTCTGCCGCGAGCCCAACCTGATGATTGACACCCTCCTTCCATTGTAAACTAACTCTCCACTTAGATATCACACTACCAAAGCCATATGTCGCGCCGAAGAAGCACGTCAACTAGCACGGCTTCGAATACTTGATTAGCAGAAACGGTATGACCGTCTAAATAGTGTCATTTCCTATTTGCCAAGCGACCTTGTTCTGGTATGGACGCCTCAACAACTTGTTGGTCTTGCCCAGAAAATGTTTCCGCGCTACACCGGGCCCCATCGTGTCATCGCACGAGCCAGCGACCTCTGTTGTGGAACCTTTATAGCTCTCTCGCAATACACGACGCACTCAAGCCGACACCGCCCACATTGTGCGAGCCAAACCCGTACCTATAGTCGATGACAGGCCAAGAACGAAGTGGAAGCTCCGCCCACCTCTTTCCCCTTTTGTAGAGGCAAACGCGGGAGAGAAGGCGACCTTCTCTCCACCGTTCACTCCGCTGAAGTGGAAAGGGGTTGGGAGGAGCTTCCACTTCGTTCTCGACCTGTCATCGACTATAGTTTTAAATAACGGCGGGACGCGCGTCTTTCGTCGGGGGGGGGGGGGGGGGGGGGGGGGGGGGGGGCTAATGAAACGAAGAAGAATATGCAACTAAATTATATATGAAATATATATATATATCGACAGCATATCAGCAAGTGCCCGGTTGAGACGTTCCACCAGCCCTTTGGTCTGTGGGTGGTAGGCTGTCGTTTTTCGTTGGACGATGGCACATAGCTGTAGGATTTCGGCGTCGAGTTGTGACACAAAAGGGCGCCCACAATCGGACAGAAGTTCTCATAGTGCACCGTGCTTGAGAATGAGGTCTTCTAAAATATTACACGAGTACGCTTAAGACTGCTTACGTGTAGGAAGGCGAAAGCCAGTCAAGGACGCCGTCAATAGGACGACGTCAATGACGACATCTAGGACGACGTCTAGGACGACCTCTAGGACAACCTCTAGGACGATCTTAAAGGAGACGGCTAGATGACGTCGAGAACGACGCCTAGAGGACGACGTCTAGGACGAAGTCAAGAACGACATCTAAGACGACCTCTAGGACAACCTCTAGGACGACGTCTAGGACGACGTCGAGGACGATGCCTAGAGCCATTAGAAGCGATGCTTGACCCGTGCATAGGTGTGAACGACACCCAAAGGACTGGAGGTTGGGGCATCGTGCAACTCGTGTAGGTGTTTGGGGATTACAAAAAGTAGTCTTGCTAAAAATTGTGTTGGTGCAGAATGCCATTGTGAACCGTGTAAAGTCTAGAGGACGGTTGACCCGAACCTGTATTGACTTTGTGAATGATGCTCTGTAAAGCTGTGTCCCGACGCTGCTCTTTGCCGATGTTTATAAAATGTGGAATGTGAAGTACGGGAAGGTCAGTGTCGTCGGCTGTTTGGTCAATATGGTCGGCAGGGTGTCGGGACAACCAGTCGACATCCCGGTGTATTTTTCCAGATTTGTAGATGACTTTAAAATCGCACTCCTGAAGACGGAGAGCCCAGCGTCCAAGTCAGTCGATGGGGTCTCTTAACGTGGAGAGCCAGCAGAGGACGTTATGGTTCGTAATAACAAAAAAGTGCCTGTAAAATCCGTAAGGACGAACTTTCATAATAGACCACACAAGAGCAAGACACTTCCGTTCGGTTATCGTGTAGTTTGGTTCAGCTGTGGAGGGTGTGCGACTGGCATAAGCTGTTAAACGTTCTTCTCCAGATTTGTGCTGAGCTAGCCAATTCCATGACCGCTGGCGTCCGTGCGCAATTCAGTAGGTGCGGAGTCGTCTAAATGTCATAAAACAGGATTAGAGGTTAAAGAGATACTGAATCAAAACTTAAAATATGCCTCACACGTTCAGAAGTAAGTTAAACATGATCAACGTTATCTGCTAATGACAACCGCATGCTCTTATTTCAAGCGGATGGCTATCATTTTTTCTGAGTGTTCGATTCTGGCGAGCGCTTCGAAATCAGCCATCGAAGAGCGCAGTGCGTCTTGGGATATCTGATGCGCCCGCGACTTGCCCGCGACGCCATTGGCCTCTCTAGGGGCCACGCGTACCGTAGTTATGAGCGTTTACACTTGGTGGAGTGAACGCGTTACTACCTCGCTTAGTCATAGCGCCCGAGGGCAGTAACATATCGCCGGGAGATTTCGAAGCCGGCGGAGTTGACTTTAAGGCCCGTTCACACTCTTGCGACCGACTTCGACCGAGAGCGAGCAGATCTGTTAAAACTTCTTAAAATTACATTTCTGGCGCCATCTATGCGGTGATCGTGGAACTGCATTTCACAAGAGCGAGGTTTTGCGGCATTTTCGAGGTCGAATGTGCGTAATACCTATGAGAAAGGCTCGTTTATAACGTTTCCAAAAGTTTTTCGAGACAAGAAAGAAAGGATAACGCGCGGGAGAAATAGATAATATGCCGGATTGTCAAGTTTACACTGCAACCCTATAGATGGCGCCACTGTGTCCCCTGGTTTAAGAGGTTGTAAGGAACCAAGATTTAAGAGGTCATAAGAGTGTGAACGGGCCTTATACATGGCGACACGTAGTGCGTCGTCTGCCGTGCGACTTGGCCGATATGGTGACATCGGCAACGTCGGTTTTGGGCGCGAAGCTCGCTACTCTTCGAAAGAGACGACATTGTCACGAGGCGGCTCTGTTATTTGGCACAAGGCGAAATGCTGGTAGATTTCCTGCCTTATGTTGTCGAATGTGACGGCAAGATCCTGTGTGACATCGGTAGGACAAGGCAATTGCTGCTTACCTGATTTACCACCCACTGATCAGAACGGCCCGACTCCGGCGAAGGCGCCAGCTTCACGGATGAATAAATATCACTTTAAAAAGGGCAATACCAGTGGGCATTCTCTATTTATTGAAGCGAGCAGGAAAGCAGGCCGAGTCCGGCAAGGCAACACGGCGGTGATTTCACTCAAATATTTCACGCAGAGTATCGCATCGATAGTGGTGTGACCACAGCATTGTCACGCCACCACAAAGAAACGCGTACATCACTGAGATTTTGCGACATTCCTTGTCACAAGGGCGTACACTAATTGAAAGACGGGAAGGAATCGGTGTAGAAAAAGCTTGCGCTGGCCTCAAAGTGACGCGATTTTCCAAGCGAGGCACAGAGCTCGAGATAACACGGCTGTACAACTCTCACATCGTATCAGGCTACCACCAAAAAACGCTCACCTATACTTCCGTTTCAGCTTGGGTCCAGACAGAGGCAATGCTACAAGCGCGAGCTCGGGGCTTTCGGCGTACCTGTTAAGCACGCGCGCTCGTGCAATGCAAGCACTGTTCAGGGCCACGCGCTCGCGCTCGTAGCATCGGCTGCGTCTGGACCCAAGCTGAAACGAAGTATAGCCACGAACTTTTCAACGACTTGTCTTAATGGGAAACACTAAACGAATGAATAGAAGCTATCGGCACCACTTTCGTCGGTCTCGTCGAACGAGGCATAAGCGATCGCCCAAACGGGGTCACTAGCACGTCGACGGCAATTTAGGTGGAGAGCGAAACAATCGCTGAATTTTCACATATTCGCAGAGAAACTACCGCGCACAGCAGGGGATACCGGTACAGCTCTGCGGCGTAAACTCGAGTCACTTCGAAGAGGTCGGCGTCCCTTGGCAAAAACGACGTTGAAAGCAGCTCGCGCAATGTTGAAAGAGGTAGATTAATCAGCCCCTAACACAGCCCCAGACGTCAGGGACGTCAAAGAATGAGTGGAAGCGATGGGCTGGCAGAGGGAATCTAAGGTGGCCAACTGTGCTTTGGCTTTCTTCGCCTAACTTTCGGTATTACATTCTGGCCTAGGTAATCTGTACTAGTGAGCGTACTTCTCATATATTGGCGCTGCCATCGGAAGCCAATGCCGTCTTGACATTCCATCGAAAATTCGTAGCCATAAACCAGGTGGTTTTGTGGTTATCGCTTAATTTAGTTGAATATGTTTTCTTGCGTTATATAAAGAAATATTCATGTTTACGATCTACTAACTGCTACATAAATCATGTTAAAACAAAGCAAAAATGAGTTCCAGGAATTTGGTTTCCGTACTCTTTTATGGGGACCTTCAAGCGAGTGAAAACATTGTTGTTACGGTTGCCAGAAGAACGGCTCGGGTTTTTGGAGGTTTCTCAGGGGACAAATATTTTGAGCAAATTGGTAAATAAATCGTCGAAAATAGTAGGAGCACAGTCCAAGAAAACTCCGGATATCTTTTGGTGATTGAGGTGTCGGACATTGTCGGACGTCTATTATCATGTCAGGGTCTGGTTTAACGCCATGCATTTCGACCGAGGGACCTAGAACTCTTACTTTTGAGCTGCTGAATCGGCACTTTGAATAGTTTAGTTGGAGACCTGCTTCTTTGAAGAGGGTTCAAAACTTGTTTCAAGCGTACAAGACGGGATGAGAACGAGCTGGAAAAGATGGTAACGTTGTCCAAGTAGCACCATCAGGTTGTCCACCGTAAACCTTTCAAAAGGCGGTCCATCATTTGCTTAAAAGTAGCGAGGGATTCCCCTAGACACGAACGGCATGACTTTAAATTGGTAGAGGCCATCTACAGTGATGAAAGACCGTCTTTTCCTCTGTCGGTGTGGTCCCCACTAATTTGCCAATGCCTTAAACGAAGGTCGATTAGAAAGAAAAGTCCTTGGCACCGCGTAGATATTCTACGGTGTCATCAATGCGAGGCAAAGGATACACATCTTTCCTGGTGATCTTGATCAGCCTACGGTAATCGACGCAAAGACGCAAGACCCATCTTTCTTTTTGACCCAAAACCACACGGAATGAACCATGAACTAGAAGACGGCTGTATGATGTCTCGAGAAAGCATTTTGACCACCTCGGTTTGTATTATGCGACGTTCGCTTACCAGAAATCAGATAAGGCCAGTGGTGTAATTGTGGGTAGGTCCTGGCGTCAATGCGGTGTTTAGTGGTGACTAATCGGCCAAGAGCATGGGCTGGCAAATCTAAGATATCGTGATATTTTGAGAGAAGGCTCTGTAGCTGCTGTTTTTGCGTCCCGTCTAACGAAGAATCAATCGTCTATTCCAGTTGAGCGAGATCGGAGATCAACGGCGGACTTAAATTTGCTGGTTGGTTGGTCGTCGTCGGTAATAACCGATAGTGTTTCTTCAAACAACTGCGATGTGACGGCAAAGAGAGGTTCCCTCTGGGTAGTAGTTGTGGGCTGTGCCCGAGATTCACCACCCAGATGGAAGTGGAACTATTATGGACACAAAAAATTGAATGTGCCATACTAAGTTGCTTTGTGATAAAGATGTCCATGCTTGGAGATACGACGTGGTCTTCATCGACCGTAGGGTGCTGGGGTGTCACCTTGATTGGGACTTCTTTTAATGGTGTGATGAGGAAAGTTCCCATAAAACATGGCTTGCAAATGTGTTCGAAGTCCTATGTTTCGTTCGAAGCGAAAACACTTTGTTCAATCATTCTTCATTGCACAATGCATAGAAGCGTTGTGGGCGGATAGGAAGTCCAGCCAAGAATCAATGCATGAGGGCACTTGAGAATCACTGGTAACGGTAGCGGACGTGGTTTTATCTTTCAGCAGCAATTCGTGTACTGGACATGTCAAGAGAAGGAATTGTGCAACCGTCCTCACCACGAAGTGATGTGTAACCCGGTGGCGTTAAGACCTTGCGTAGCCGGCGTCTCAGATCCTCACTCATAACGGAAACAGCAGCGCCAGTATCGACGAGGGCTTTTGTTCCAACATATGTCGACTGAAGCGAAAACCTGATTATGGAGCGTCAGTGAACGTTGTTGAAGATGAATTTGTTACCAATGATAGAGGAGCAGCTTTACCTTTCGAAAGCTGCATTGCTTAGTTTTCCGATTGACATGGGACATGAGCCTGTACATGGGGCACCGATAGGCCAGGGACAATGACTGGCGACGACGTGGAGATGTCGAGCTGTTGTATCAAGGAGGTAGTGAAATGTCCGTTATCTTGACGACTGATGCCGGGAGGGTACGAAGAACTAGTGACGCAAACAAGGACAGTAAGTGTTCGATGTAAACGTGCAATGGGCGGTTGTTCCAGTGGTTGTGACAGTAGTGTGCAATGTGTCCAACGGCGTTGCATTGGAAAGATGTAGTGGTTGTCAGGTGTCCTCCATGCTGCGGGGTCACGTCGGTTTGATGAAGTGTTGGGAAGAGGGAGTCATACGTAATCCAACCGCGTGGAAGAGAGTCCCTACGTGCAGGTGGGCGTGTTGGAGCATGTAGCCGGTTAGTTTCTTGTCTTATGACTGCTTGACCGCTGAAACTGGGAGGATGGGTTCTTGCTGGATCAGTAGGCCGGGTAAAAGTGTTAACAGGGAACATGGCTTCAAGTTCTCGGCGGGTGAGTTTTGCTATGTGCTCCGCTTGAAGGATAGTGTGCTCGTATGTGGATGTTGGTGTCGTGTTGAGAAGACGCGCAACATTTGTGGTGATCCGTCGTTTCGCTCTGCTTGAAAGCCTCAGAACTCGTAAACAACTTCCTTTATTGTCGTGCAGTCTTTGAACACGAGGAGCTGAAAGGCGTCGTCCACGATAGCTTTCAGGACGTGAGGAAGGTTTTCTGGTCGAGGCATTTTCGTCAGCTTTCTGGCAAAGGGTGACGATGTCTTGTATATACGTCATGTGGTTGACTACATCGTGAAGCCGAGCTTGCGGCTTAGCGACAGCGGCGATGGTAAGGTCGCCAAAGAGATGCTGACTTTTCTACGCACATGCCAAGATGTGACCTGTTTCCTCGTGTGTACGAATCATTATGTGCTGGGTGGTGACAGCGGTGGACAGTAATGAACACATTAAAATTTGTAACTGGACTATCAACTATACTACAGCGCTTCTTCCTTCACTACTCTCATTATTTACAACCTAAATTGAAGCTCTATTCTTCCTTACTTACAACCTTCCTCGTCTTCTATACTTATTTACAAACGTGGAGTTGCTTCGGAGCCCTTCACGACCCTCGCAGAAACAGTTTTTGTCCTTGTGCAGTGCCAAGGAAGGCGAACTGACACATTTTCTTCTTTTTTATCGATGGCCAATGCTTCAAAGATTTCAAGTGCAAGTTTTTTTTTTCCCTAGAACCTTTATGTTTTTTAAACTTGGAGTAGTGACCGGTATTCTCGACAATGTTTTCAACTCCGCCACCCCACGGGAAGGAGGAGAAGGAGAAGGACGCTCGCGTCTCGGGGGAGGGGATGTTGAGTCCTCCGGGAAGATGATGCCTCACCATCTTGGGCATGTTGATCGCTCAACGGTTGAAGATCGCGGCCATCTTGGACACGCGCTACCACGTGCGACGCGTTTGGAACTTGGTCTGACAAACGCCGAAAGAGATCGCAATCTCGAGATGTCCGCACGCTGCGCGGGCATCTCGATCGTGCTGTCCGCCCGACAGCACGATCGAGGCTAGGTGCGTTAGCTCTGTCGGACTTTCGGTTAAACGATCCTGCACTTCTCTGCTGTGGATCCCGAAATGAACATCTCCGTGACGCGGCTCTCCAAAGCCTCGCCATAATCGCAAAGAAGCTAGGCATCTGAGCGTCCCAAGATACTCGAGGACAGTCTCTCCTGGACCTTGCACTCGGTTGATGAACTTCCTACGCTCAACAATAATGTTCAGAGCGGGCAATGTGGAATCCAAAGCGAACAATAAAACTTGAAATTCGTCCAGAGTCGCGCTAACGGACGGACCTGCCAGAGTTGAACGCATCAACGACGCGGTTTCCTTCATCGCCGAGAAATGAAAATAAAATCGCCCTTTTTCGTATTGGCGGAAAATCCTCGGCGTCGATCGCCTCGGAGGTAGTTGAGGAAACCTTTCTTCCATGTTTGCCACGGCGTTGACGGCTCGCCGGGCGTGTTGGGAAAATTGGCGGGAACTCTGCCCGACGCCATTTCGAACGTCAAGGATGACGCGAAGAGCGAAAAAAAAAATACACGTCCTGTCCGTCGGACGGGGGGTACGACCAACCAACCGCTCGGACCCTCTCGAAACGATGCTGAAAAGCAGAGCCGCGACGAAAAATGGCGAACAAATGCCTCAGAAAAACGAAGGTTCAAAATGCAAAAAAAAAAAAAAAAATTATCCCATCGTCGTCAGCCAAAAATGTAGTAAATACTCGTCGCCAAAATGTTGTAAATCGAAAATGCGGTCACCCATGAAAATAAAGAGAGCAGTGCCTGCGTGGGCCTGCGACGAAGTGGTGACCGGCGAGGCCGGGGCGCGAAGCCCGGAAGAAGGAGGCACGTCCGATGCGGTCGGTGGCTGTAGCGTAACTCTTTATTCAACGGTCAACAACGTGGGGTTGAAGCGCCACGGGGACGCAAACCTGAAAACACGGGCGCAATGGTGTAACGGTGGCGCCATCCAGGTACTGTTGTACATAACTAGTGAAAAATTGAAATACTACATTGGGGTTCACCATCCGCAGTCGACGAGGTGTCGGTAGATATGTCCGGTTGTCGGGAAGGTGCCGGATCGGGTGAGTGACTCACAGTAGATGTTGTTCCAGTGGAGATCTCGGCTTCCGGAGGAGGAAGCCTGCAGCTCCGGAGGTCCAGCGTGGGCAGCGGAGAGGTAGGGGGATGGTGTCCACCTCAACGAAAATGTTACAGTGATAATGAAAATGATTTGCTATGCATTGAAGGAAATACGAAATGCGAATATTGATGTTAGTCCTTCAGAGCATGCACCCCGACATCGTCTCGTCCTTTTCAGCCGTCAGGGTAGTTTAGCTGCATACTCTCTGTTACAATATTTTAAAACGACTTACGTGATGTTTGATGAAGACGCTCTTTAGTATTTATCAGAACTCAATAAACAACTTGTAAAGACCAGGATCGCGTTCGTAGAGCGAAAGTACAAAGTGAAAAAGTACAAAATGCAAAAGCAAAAGGAACGGGGAACCAAGTCGTTCGGAAGTTTTTAATGATGATGTCGCAGTTTGATCATGTGTATAATATTATTATAGCTAATCTATTTTATTAATGAACAAAAAGACGAAGGTTCTTTTTATATTGCTCCCTCGAACCTTGCAGTTTTATCGGCTGTTGTGACTAATAAGACATTCCAAGTTGTGTGCGGGCGAAAAGTGGGTCGCCGAGCTTTTTGACCGTCATATATCCGCAAGTGTGGGAAAGGGAATGAATCCCCTTACCACGAGAAACATATAGCGAAACATTGCTGACGGGTAGCGCTGAGCAAGACACGATATCTCACCTACCCATCACCAGGGGAAATCTGACGCGGCACTCCTGTTCAATTTGTGCTACGGGCTCACCTGTCATAGCAGTAACACAAAACATTCAGCAAGGTGTTGCTATCGCTGCGAGCACAAAAGAATAATACTCCAAATAATTTCAAATTTACCGTGCTTCATAAAGACTTTTTAATTTTTTGTTAGCGTTTCATTCCGTGATTTTTTTGTACTGAAGAAGTGTTTCAGTGCTTGTCATGACTAATGTTCCAATATATTGAATTTATTTCCCGCGTCGGTGAAACTTTAGTAGTTATCAATAGGAAAAAAATACTCTAAAGTGGCAAACACAAATTTTTCATTCGGGCATATTTTTCTCCGCCTTTATACTTGAACCTCGCAAGGCGGCGGCTACGAACAGTTCAATATAATTTAAGGGTTTGAGAGCTATGTGTGCAGAGTATAGGAGTTACCCTAGCTATAGCAATGTTTTTGCGGGTTTTCATTATGCATGTTTTAAAGAATTCTTCGGTTTTCTTTTTCTTTTTCATTAAACGTCAGTTGTTAGTCGCGCTCTATCCTGTCTCCCTCGTCTATCCTTTCTTCTCGTATTGGCGCTGTTAATTCCCCATATTTATCAACCAACTATAGCCCACCAGATGATTGTGATGGGTGTGAGTCCAGGATTAAATTTAAATTAACCTCGAATCTATCATCCGAGTTCCCGGCTCGCCGGCCCGATTTGGCGCCACGGCGCACGATGAGTCAGAAAAGCAAGAGGGAAAAACGAAACTTAAAAACAAATAAGTACTTTTCATCGGCAGTTGTTAAGTTCATTCACAGCTTCAAAATAGTGCTACCTTTATTAGATAGCATAACATATATAAAACATATTTCTTTAAAATAAAATAGAATTAGCCAACCCTCCGTTAGGGAAACGACGATGATGATAGCTTTCACTCGATTCGTGGAATCAAGAAATTGAGTGCTCCATCCGTCTGGTACAGTTGCTCGTTATCGCTTTTGACTGGGGGACAAGATATTCGCTCCTGGTCGTTTATCAGCGACAGAGGCTTGTATGCTCGAGTAGATGTTTCTCCTGAGCGTGCGCGTGTGTCGTTCACTCGCATACTCATCAACAAGTCTGGCTGCCTGATCAACTCCAAGTTCGGCTGTTAGGGATATGAAATGTCGGAAGATATGTCAAGTCCTCCGAATCGCGTCGAGGTATATTACCAACTTATTGCGGAATGCGTCATGAGCCGAGCCTGCCGTCAAACTAAAGCACGGCAGGTGCTGTGTCTACAATACGCGAGTCCTGTTTCTTCCTAAAATATTTCGGCGCCCATTAGGTTAGAATAGAATAGTTTTGTTTGCAACATACATCTTGTACAGTACAATGACGAGCTGGCGGAAGCCTCAAGGGGTGGTGTGCCTAGCTCGGCAGGACGCGGTAATTCGGTAAATTTAAAATTATGCATACTTATGTAAAGCGTTTACATTCAAAGTAACATATCTACAGAGAAACACCTTAGATAGATCACAGAAAAGACTAAGCGAACCAATCAAATATACTCAACATATTAAATCCAAAGCATGTATGTATAATAATAATAATAATAATAATAATAATAATAATAATAATAATAATAATAATAATAATAATAATATCATATATTTGCAGACAAAGAGATAGTGTATTTGCGGTCCGTGGCAGGGCCACGGATTGGTTGAATGTGGTGCGGTGACGCAGTGTGTTTCTATGCTGAGGCTCTTGAACTGAATCAGTTGAAAGTTAGCTCTCTGTGGTGTCTGTTCTTCCTATGTCCCTGTCTTAAAGCGCAATCATGTTTTCTCACGTACAATACCAACTCGCCCAACAATCCAGCACTTGTCAGCGTAGCAGTGGTGGCTGATCCTCTAGTGTTTTGTGGGACCGATGGCCACCGCTTCTCTCGCTCTCTATGCCCTCCCTCCCCTGGCCTCCACGAATATTGGTATGAAAGTGAGAACCGATGAACGATCGATAACCCGTAACCGCCACTTTTTCTCTGACTGGTCGAGTTTTCGGTCATGGAGTGTCCGTCGTCTCCATGGCCATCTCTTAATGAGATGTTCAAAATTCAGGGCATTAAGGAGAACGGAAACCTAGAGTTTCAGTGCATACTTTGCTTGCCAAAAAAACAACACATTGTCATCAGCAAGAACAACAAACTCTAATCTACGGAAACACATCAAGGTAAGCTGGGACACCTGCATTCTGCATTGGCTATACATTGTAACGTTAGAACCAAGTTTTTCTTTTCTTGTGAATAACAGGCGAAACACCCGAGTCAAAAGGGAGCTTTCGTAGATCGCTTCTTTAGCTCCGAATCTCGTAGCGGAGGTAGACGCTGCTACTGAGCATGCGCACCGCTAGCTTTGTCTGCACAATTCCAGGGATCATTTCCGGAGGCCGTAAGCTAGCGGGATGGCGGGTGTGGTTGCAGCTTTCGGTGCCTTGTCAGCTTACAGGTGAACGGAGTGCACCTACACTCTTTCTCTTAAATACAATATTTTATTTTTACAAGGACTACCATAATACGGGCGTATGAGAAATGAAAAGTAGTGTTGCAGAACATTTTTGAAAAATATCAAAATTGTTTCTATTGTTTTCTGGATAAGTGTACGGAAAAAGTAACGTGAAAGTAATTTGTAACGTAACGAGTAAAGTAATCCGTTACTTTTCAGTGAAAGTAATTTGTAACGGTAATCCATTACATTTGAGGCTCGGTAATTTGTAATTGTAATCCATTACATTTTTCAAGTAACGGGCACAAACCGCGCGAAACCACACAATAACGAAACGGGACGATAGTTACTAACTAATGACGGATCACCAGCTTTGAATATGGGCACATACTATAGAAGACTTCCACAAACTAGGGAAAGTACCCTTCATGAGAGATAGGTTAAATATATGTTCCAAAAGGGGAGCAAATATATCAGAACAAGCCTTAATAATAAAATTGGGTATACCGTCAATTCCCGTCGAGAACTTAGGTTTTAATTTTTTTATCGCCTCAAGGACTTCTGAGACATCGACAGTAAAAGCAGATAAAAAGTCTGTGTTGTTAATGTTGTCTGATGCACCGGCAGTCCTAAAACTAGAATAGCAGTGACTAAAGTAATCAGAGAAACGATTAGCTATGTCAATTGGCGAGGACAAATAGCCAGTTGATTCACGTAAGCATAAGTTTTGTGCATTGTCGCGCATGTGGGTTTTAGCATAGCGCCAGAACGTCCGAGGTTCTCTAGTCAAACTTTTTTCAACATTCGACGAATGCAATAACTTATCCTTCTTATAGACTTTTTTCACCAGTGCACGGTAAACACTGAATTTATCGTACCAGGCGGGTAGTCCTGTTTTCTTATACATTCGATTACAGTGAGACTTATTGCGAAATAGGCGTTTTAGCTCTCTAGAGAACCAGCTAGGATACTTAGATTTATGTGCTTGCTGTTTCGGAATAAAATCGCTCATTGCAGTAGACACTACCGTAGTCAATTTTGTAGTGGCTGAATCAGCATTTTGATCTGATAAAACATCAGACCAATCATGCTGAACAAGACTATCGTAGAAGCCGCAATAGTCTCCATTTCGATAACAAAACGACGACAACTGATGATTTGCACGGGGCCTACATGACAAACAAAACTGAACTACAAAGGGAGGATGATATGCATCGACAGGCACCAAGGGTATAACAGCCGGAACAAGATACTCTATGGGTGCATTTGATAAGCATAAATCAAGCACGTTATCAGCAGTATTTTTGCAAAAGTTAAACTGAGTAAACCCACAGAAATTTGAAAAAGAAAGTAACCATTCTGCTTTTTTAGAAGTAACACTATTCATATGCGACAGCTTTCCAGTCGACCAATCAAGGCCAGGGAGGTTAAAATCTCCATATATTTGTACTCTGTATTTAGAAAAATCAATAGCATTACAGAGGGTCTCAAAATGGTCAATAAACGCAATGTCATCAAAAAGTGGAGGGAAATAATAGTTTCCTATTAAATAGTGAAAACCATCGCTGGCAGGAATTTCCACCCAAACACACTCAGCATAGGTTTCGAAATCCGCCCTTCGAAGCGACTGAACAGCACAGTCAACAGCTACCAAAACCCCACCTCCAAATTTTTGACCCGTGTTTGCATAGTCGCGATCTCTCCTGTGAACAACATAGTTTGGAGGAAAATATTCAACACTGGATATTTTGTCACAGAGCCACGTTTCTGTCAGACAAACTATGTCTATGTCAGTTGAAAGAATACTCGTCATCAGTTCCGCTGCTTTTGTTCTTAAGCCACGAGCATTCTGATAAAAAACCTTAGGGCGTAGATGCATCGTCGTCTAAGCTTTCTGTCTCAGGTACATATAAACGAGTCCTGTCAAGTTTGCCGTAAAACTGATGAAAAATAATCCCCTCAGGCCACACCTCAGGGACGTTTAAACTGTCAAACAAAGAGCAGTCACATTCGAGATGAAAAGACGCATAAGAGTTAAATTTAGGTTGCAGCTGCGTGACGGTTAGAGACCTGCCGCCAAGATGGGGCTGGACAAGATCCCTTACGTCATCCGCTGTCGTTCGGGGATGAAGTCTCGAGAGAAACAATGCCTTAGGTTGACGAGGAGCAGAGGTCACCTTGAGTGACTTCGCCGTTCCAAGCTTCGGTGGATTTCGCTTCTTTCTTGCTACCATGGTAAAACCGTCGTCCTCCGGCACATCAGGCGTTTCATGCCAAGAAGGATGTGCAACCATAGACACAGAAGCACTGTGGCCGGCACTTTCCTTGCTAGAAGCCGGTTTCAGGCCGGAGATCACACTTGCTGCTGGTGGGTCGGGAACAACCGATGGAACCTTCGAGGATGCTAGTGCCGCTGAGTATGAGCCGCGAGGAGCCGACGCTAAAGGAAGGCGATCGAGCATCCTCCTGTTCAGCAACGTCAACTCGGAACGCAGTTGTCGATTTTCAATCCTTAGGCACTTGACTTCTGCGGTTAGTGCGTCCAACTTGACAGTCATAGTGCTGAAGAGCCGAAGAACATCAGGAGGAAAACACTTGCCGTCATGTTGGTCGGCTGGCAGCGGTGACGGAGCTGGACCCCGCCGAGTTGTTTGGTTGGTATCCATGTCACATTCTGTGGAATTTCGTCGTTGCCGGGTACAGTCTTTGCATTTAAAGGCACTAGCACCACTTTCCATAAAGATGTTGTATTCTTCCGGGCCGATGTTCAGGCATTTGCAGTGGAAGCGCCGGTTGCAACCAGCCGAGCAGATTAGATATTGCTGTTTCCCATAGAAGCGAGCATCACACGTGCCACATACGCCCCTCTGGGAAGCGCTGTCAGACACGTCTTTCACTGGCGGCGTCATTCCGCGGAATGACGCCGCCAGTCTATTACCAGAGTGATAGATGACTTCCAATCTATCACCAGAGTGATAGATTGGAAGTCAAATGCACGAAATGTTCAAAAAGAGAAAGATAATTAATGTTATTTTTCTAAATAATCCCTTACAGAACGATTTACTGCCAAAAGAGATGCGTAAAGATGCACGCAATGAAATTCATAATTTTACATAAATAGCACAAAGGACAGACGAATAATCGTAAAATCTTAGTATAAATCACATTTCATCAGCTTGCATGAGCTCGAAACTTCGCTAGATACAGCCTCGGGAGGCTGATGTTTTATTCGGTTTTACCTGCGCTTGTTTTAAGCCCTCACTTTGCAACACTATGCTTGAATTGTCATGCGCTCAAAAAATTTCTCTAGGCTGCCATATATCATCGCGAGACTGTTATAAATACTGCCCAACTTTACAATTAGGACATCTATTGCTAGTGTTGCGAACATCACATTTCACCAGAAAGCATAACTGTTTAACATTGTATGCACGTGACGTCATCACACTATAGGCTGGTAATCAATGTGATTTCTTCTTGCTGAGAAAATCGAATTCGATGGTGCAAAATGCACGCTGCAGGAGGTTCAAGCTCAGTAAAAGGCAAGTATTTGAAAGGCACGTAATATTATTCTTAGTGCATTGTCGTCAGGAACGGCGCGAACGTGTGGCACGACAAAAACATGCTTTTTCAGCTAGAGCATTTTTACAAACAAAGTAGTTTCCGGGGTAACGCTTTTTGGTCTGCGCCAAAGATGTGGGGAAGAGGAACCATTACAACCCAGTATGTTTTTGAAACTAACCCCCTCCCTCCCCCCCCCCCCACACGCACACACACACACTTCTTTTCATAGCGGAGCTGTTAAGGGCTAGTTTCCCCAGTATGATACTAAATGACACTAAACTTTGGACAGCTACCGCCATCTGTAAGTGACGACGGCAACCAGACAAACGGCTGGCCGGTTGTCTGGTTGCATTCCGGCCTGCCGTTTGCATAGATGGCGGCTGCGCATAGATGGCGGCAACCTCTCCAGCCTTTCCACTCTGGCTTGCCGACTTGTGGCCGGCCATCACTTCATTCCCACCATAGTACAGCCCAGCAATACGTA